>PVJC01002842.1:0-75397 GCA_004026665.1 Murina feae
GAGGGGTCTCAGACTGTCAGAGGGCACAGGCCGGGCTGAGGGACTCCCTCCACCCCGAGTGCACAAATTTTTGTGCACCGGACCCCTAATATATATATATATATATATATATATATATATATATATATATATATATACACACACACATACACACAAATTTGTGCGCAAGTAGCTTGCTGCCACTTGCCTCAGCTGGCTGTCCCGCCCATTGCCACTGGTAGCCTTTTGCCGCACATAGTTCACCACCCCGCCCTCCTGTAGCTCACCGCCCCATCCTCTTTTAGCTCTCTGCTGCTTGTAGCTCACTGCCCTGTCCTCCTGTAGCTTCCCGCAGCTCATAGCTCACTGCCCCACCCTCCTGTAGCTCGGTGCTCCAACTTCCTGTAGCTCTCCGAGGCTTGTAGCTTGCCGCCCCATCCTCCTGTAGCTCTCCACCACTCATAGCTCACTGCCTCATCCTCTTATAGCTCTCTGCTGCTTGTGGCTCACCGCCCCACCCTCCTGTAGCTCTCTACCACTCAGAGCTTGCAGCCCTGTCCCTCCTTCTGATTGGCTGTTACATAACGGTGTCCCGACCAATTTGCATACTACCTTATTATAAGTATAGATTATATATATATGCAATTGATCTGAAATTCAGTTATTAACTGGGCACCCTGAATTTTTATTTGCTAAATCTGATATCAACCAGGTATCATGGGGGATTCTGAGAAAACAGAATACAGAATGGGGAAATGCCAAAAATGGACAATAAAATAATCGAAGAAAGGCACAGGACACAGTTGTGTCTGAGAGGGCAGGCCTTATTAAGGAGCTAGGCAGAAGGCCTTCAACAGACAGGCAGGCAACTTTAAGGGTTCAGAGAAGGTGAGATGTGGAGGGAAGGGGACTAATCCTGAAAGACCTAGAGGCATTGAAGATGAATATATCTGACATCATTTGTTTGCTAACGGTCACACCTGTCAAGATAACCTCATTTTATCAACCTTTGTTTCTAGAGAAAGAAAGATATTTTCATCATTCTTTAGCTCTCTTGAGGTTAGGCATAGAGAGAAAGAGAGAGAGAGAGAGAAAGAGAGAGAGAGAGAGAGAGAGAGAGAGAGAGAGAGAGAGAGAGAGAGAGAGAATTTTTGTGTACATAACAGCACCATGATTTTAGTTAAACTTCTTAACAAAAATATTTTCCTCAGTGGAAGCCAACACTCTTTATGCACTAAGTCTGTGGCCATAGTGAGTAGTATATGCTCAAGTTAATATGTTACCATGAATGTAAGTATAGATCAGGTGGTCACAAAAAATGTTGCTAATGTCATCTTATTGACTTTTCCAAAGTAAACAGAGTTTCAAGTTTATTGATGGTATCTACTACACTTAATTGTTTGCTCCACTGTCATCTCCACTCCCCCCCCCCCAAAAAAAAACAACACAGGAAATATATTTCAATCTGTAACATTTACACTTCCCTACCAATGAAGAAGAGGTTAGAACAAGACCACCTCGCTTCAAGTGACTTTATGGCCATATCAGATCTGAATCACCTCTACCCAGTGGTCTTCAAAGTAGAAACTGAGTTGAGAAACATGATCATCTCCTCACCTGGTTTACCCTAAACACAACTTTCAGGGGCAGTTTCCTCTTAACAATAATAGCAGCAGTTATTTGGTTCTCTCTGGGTATCAGGCACTCTTCTAAACACTACACATGTATAACTTATTTAATTCTCAACACACTCTGCAAGGAAAATACAAATGTCATTCTTATTTTCTTAATGAGAATACTGAGGCACAGAGATTAAATAACTTGCCCAGGTTCGCAAAGTTATCAATGGCAATCTGGTTCTAGAACCTATGTTCCTCACCCCTCCACATCCTACTCCTCCCTATATTTGAAATAAATTCCTACAATATTAGGCAGACCTATAGCCAAACACTAATGGCTAAACTCACCCAACAGAGGTAACTAGAAATAACTCTAATATACAGTGCCCCCCCCCCAATGTATACACACTTTAATAACTGATAGCTCAGTTGATGTTTCTCTCTTTTCAGATTTAACCCATTGGAATTATTAATTATTCAAAGTGTGTATTCCTTTTTAGGGACACCCTGTATGTAAGAAAATATGGTTCAAGCACAGTCACTGATTTAATAAATTCCTCAGTATATTCCTTGAGTTCTGAAGTGAAACATCCCTTCCCCTATGTTTCAATTCTGGTCTTCCTCTGAACATGTGACTTTGGCCATCACTTAATCACTGTAAGCCTCAATTTTCCCATCAGTGAAATGGAAACAATGAGAGAAAGTATAGAATTGATATGAAAATTGAATATTATTACACTAGAGGCCCAGTGCACAAAATTCATGCACTGGGTTGGGAGTTGGGGGTGCAGGTGGTATCCCTCAGCCCAACCTGCACCCTTTCCAACCTGGGACCCCTTGAGGGATGACTGACTGCCCGTTTAGGCTCGATCCCACTGGTGGGATTGGCCCTAAAAGGGCAGTCGGACATCCCTTTCACAATGCAGGACTGCTGGTTCCTGACCTCTCATCTGCCGATTGCCCCTAACCACTCCCCTGCCAGCCTGATCAATGCCTAACTGCTCCTGTGCTGGCCTGATTGTCCCAAACTGCTCTTCCCCTGCCAGGATGGTCTCCCAACTGTCCTCCCCTGCAGGCCTGGGTCCCCCCCAACTGCCCTCTTCTGCCAGCCTGATCCCCCCCAACTGTCCTCACCTGCAGGCCTGGGTTACCCCCAACTGTCCTCCTCTGAAGGCCTGGGTCCCCCCAGCTGTCCTCCCCTGCAGGCCTGGGTCCTTCCCAACTGTTCTCCCTTGCTGGCTGTAGTGGCCATCTTTGACCACATGGGAGAAGATATCTTGTGATGTTCAATTTGCATATTACTCTTTTATTAGATAAGATTGACACTTTTATTTCTGAATGCCTATATAATGCTCTTATATGACAGAAAAAGCACCACACTATTGTACATTGAAATAATATTGGGAGTGGCAAGGAAGAACAAGTCAGAGACCCAGCTTCCAATGCTTCAGATTCAGTTAAAGCATTTAGAGAATCCAAAGTAGATATAACAGTGCTGAGAAAGGACATAGAGAACCTTAGAGGAAAGATCATGAAAGAGCTGCAATGATTGAACCTTCTTAAAATAAAAGGGTAAACTAACAGTCTTTAGTCAAGGCATGAATGGCTATCATCAATAAATCTATAAACAATGAATGTTGGTGAGAATGTTGAAAAAGGGAACCCTCATGAACTCTTGGTGGAAATGAAGATTGGTGCATCTACTATGGACAATGGTATGGAGGGTCTCGAAAAATTAAAAATAGAACTGCCTATGACCCAGCGATTCCACTTCTAGACATATATTCAAAAACACTAAATTGAAAGAATATATGCACTCTTACGTTCATTGCAGTATCATTTACAATAGCCAAGATATGAAAGCAACCCAAGTACCCATCAATAGAAGAAGAGGTAAAAAAAGCTGTGGTGCATAAATGCAATGGAATATTATTCAGCCATTAAAAAGAATGAAATCTTACAATTTGTGAGAGCATAGACTTAGAGGGTATTATGCTAAGTGAAATAAGCTAGGCAGAGAAAGACAAATACCATATAATTGCACTTACATGTGGAATCTAAAGAACAAAATAAATGAACAAACAAAATGAAACAAACTCAAACACAGAAAACAGACTGATGGTTGACAGAGGGGAGGGGGTTAGAGGATAGTGGTGGAAAAGGTGAAGGGATTAAGCAGTATAACGTGAAAGTTACAAAATAGTCATGCGGATGCAAAGTACAGCATAGAGAATATAGTCAATAATATTGTAATAACTATGTATGGTGCCAGATGGGTACTAGAAATTTTAGGGGGACCACTTTATAAAATATGACTATCTAACCACACCTGAAACTAACACAAAATAATAATGAATATAAACTGTAATTGAAAAAAAAGGCATGAAGAATAATCATTACACAGCTGCATCTCATCTCCATTAAATCCAGAAAATTTAATTTGAATGTTCATTCTTCAGGTCACTGATAAATTGTAGGAATGGTTCACCCTGGGAAACTAATTCCTTTTCTGGTGGAAATATTTTAAAAGAACAAGTTTTCATCTCTGACTTAGAGATGAGAATGAATAAATGGGTACAATCTGACTTAGATATGAGGGGATAAATAAGCCTGAGAATTTCATGAGAATTCTATTGAAAGAACATCTACATTACATTGTTAAGTAATTATCATTAGGAAAAAAGAATTTCTTTTGCATAGTTTTTTTTCTGACAATATAATTGTAAGCTTATATCATTTTCATTCTTTTGTTAGTTGGTAGAAGCACCTTTTTAAAAAGTAATCAGGTATCCACCCCACATGTCTTTTTCAGACTCATTCTCACTAATGTGACCACCTCACATCTACCTGTTTCATTTCCTTGCACTTGTTCTAACCTTCTTTTTTTCTTTTTAATCTTTATTGTTCATATTATTACAGTTGTTCCTCTTTTTCCCCCCATAGCTCCCCTCCTCTCAGTTCCCACTCCGCCCTCTGCCCTTACCCGCCCCCCACTGTCCTCATCCATAGGTGTACGATTTTTATCCAGTCTCTTCCTTACCCCCAACACCCCTTTCTCCCTGAGAATTATCAGTCCACTCCCTTTCTATGTCCCTGACTCTATTCTACTCACCAATTTATTCTGTTCATCAGATTTTTTTATTCACTTGATTTTTAGGTTCACTTGTTGATAGATGTGTATTTATTGTTCATAATTTTTATCTTTACTTTTTCTTCTTCTTTATTGTGCTCTTAAGTTTTGAGGTGAATTCTTTTTTAAACACATTTTCTTTTTATGATTGGGAAAATATATATCTTCAATATAAACATTTTTTAAAATAAAAACCAAACTTGAAAGAAGACTAAAGCACCCAAAATCCCAACTAAAACACCCTGGCTCTTCAATGAATGTATAAATATTTTTTTCATTATAAATGAGAGTGTTTAATATCAGGAAAGTGTGATAAACTAGGCAATTTTACCCATAGCTGGTCCAAGTGCTAGTAGAAGGAATTCTACCTTTTTTGGAAACCACTTTTCATAATGACTCAAGAGAATTAATAATTTTAGGTCTTTTGATCCAATAATTTTAATTCTGAGACTGTACTAAGAATTAGAAAAAGAATAAGCTTTATATGTAAAGATGTCCAAAGCATTATCAAGGGCATTCAATATGCAATCAAACTAAGTGTACAATTATAATATTATACATTAATTAAATTATGGCTTCTGATAATACTTTAAAAATTGACCTTTTGCTTAAAATTATTCCTTGACCTTCTCAATATTGCTGAAGGCGAGAGCTTATTCCAGTAAAATAGTGATGAACCAGCAACCAGGATTTTGTATTAAATAAATTAGTTTGTTGCTCTCTCTCTTTTCCAGAAGAAAGTGACAAATTACAGGAAAACAAGATCAAGTGAGGAAATTTGTTTTCAAAGGAACCTCTTTTACAGAACATCCTGGAATCACTGGCTTCATCTTCATCTTTGTCTCGGTACCAAAGAGTCTTTGTGGTCAGGGTGATGACAGAAACAAGTTTGCAAGATTCACACTCATCAAAAAAGCATGCCATTCTACACAGCAGACCCTCCAAGTAGCAAAGCAGGAAAGCCATTTTTACAAAAATTTCCAATAGCCACAAACAACTTTTAACAAGGTGCTTCTGATACACTCTTTTTCTGAGCTATTCAGACTTCTTTCTCATTTGGATAAGTGGAATGTATACATGGTAATGTTAAATGCTTGTCAATATTTACGGAAGAGAAATAACTGAAATGGGAAGTCTACATTTTAGATTATTTAAATATCTAAATTCACATCACCATCACACCCCTCCTGTCAGTTTACAGGTACAGAGTACTTATCAAAGGGGTAGGAGGGGTTCAATCTTATGACTGATGATCACATGACTAGCATTTCAAGAAAGGATTAAGAGACAATGATCTCTCAGTCTTTCCTCTCTGAGCATCAGAATATTGGCGGCAAGTTGGTTGATCCATTAGGTTCAAGTTAGCGATCCTGGAATGGATATCCATACTCTAGGCTTTATAGTAACAAAAATGTCCTGATGTGAGTGAAATGTACCCCATGCAATTTTCTAAGCCATGGGTTTGTTTGTACTTATACAAAATATAAGGATGGTTGTAAAATTAGATTGGGCTCTTCTTTACCAAGGAACTGGTAAAACCCTTAAGCAGCTCTGATTCAAAGAATTGTCTCTACCCAGACCCCATCTGAATCCCTTTTTTTCTCTCATGCTGGTTTTACTTCCTCTTCTGTGTCCCTTTTACTTCTGTCTCTCCATTCTGATCTGAGTTGGAAAGAACTATTCCTTAGGTCAAGATTTTTAAACAAACTTAAGTGAACTCTGCTCTCCTCTGTCTGAAATAGCTCAAAGGGTTGACTTATGTTCAGAGCTTCCAGTGACACATATCTGTGGCTCTTGTCTCTCCTCACTCGAGGTCCCTTCTAGGCTGGTGTATGCTCTGCAAAAGCCTGTTGCTGCCACTTATTGTTACCATCACCACCACCACCACCATTGCGATGGCAGGAGTTTGCCTTATAACCACTTTGAGCCCATTCTTTCTTGACTTAGGGTTGTCCTTAATTTTAGTAGTAAAGAATTGTATTTGTTCTGAGTAAAATTTTATGCAACCTGAATGCCCCAAGAAAAACAAATAAAATTACTTCTAAACTAGCCCCATAAGTACATTGTATCTAATAAGAATTTTCTGTGTCATGGACAGCATACAGGAAAAAAATTTAAAAAAAAATACTTCTGGAGGATAGTTTTACCTGTATTTACTCTAGAAAAGGATGGATAAAAACCCTTGCAAATAATTTGGCATCTGCTGTGATGCATAAAACAACAACAACAAAAACAGTTAACTAATCTGAGGATCCCAGTTTAGAAAGTTGATTAATCAGTGGCATTGATATCTGGATTAATAGGTTACCTTTAATAATTACCATTGAGCCACCTAAAAACATGCTGAACATTTACAAACTTTTTCAGATAAAATAAGAGTAATAATCATAGACTAATAAATACCATTTATTTAATTCCTTTGTCACAGGTTACCTTCACAACAACCATGCAAAGTGGGTATCATTTATTCATTCACTTATTCAACAAATATTTACTGGACTCCTACTGGTTTCCAGATACTGAGCTAAGATTCAGGTTTCAAAGGTGACTATGACACAGCTCTTGATGAAGAAAACAGATTACACTACATAAGTTGCAGACACAGCCAGAGGAAGGTGACAAACTCTCAGGGGATATCAGTTTTCCTTGAAGAGGCAGCATCTGAACTGCTAAAGAGCGAGAGCAGGAGAACCCTATGGTAGAAGTCCAAGCATGGAGTGCTGGGAAAGAGAGTGAAGATACCAGCAGTGTGAACCGAGTTCTTGGTGGCTAACTGGACGAAAGGAATAAGAAGGTTAGAGGAGTTTTTACCTATGAGGTGAGTGGCAATGCCAATGTATAAATTTGAGCAAATTTGAGGGTGGGGAAGATGATGAGTTCACTCTCATTTTATATATGAGAAAACTGAGGCTCAAAATGGCTAAAGACCTAAACAGAGGTCATACTAGTGGTTAATGGACAAGGTGGAATTCAAGTATATTTTGACTGCCTGCCAATTATGCTGTTTTTATTGATCCAACCTGCTTAGTCCTTTTGAGGGAAAATGCAGTGGAGAGCAGTAAATTTTGTTAGAGAGACAGTAAGAGTTATTTACCAAAGGAACAGTTAGTTTCTTGTCTGTCCCCATGCTCCCCAAAAATGATACCAAAGCTGAAATAATTTTTCTCCTCCCCATCACTATTCACTGGTTTAGTCCTACTTTTTCTATCAGATTCCCTACAGAACACTAAGCCCTAGAAAGGAAAAGCATTAGAAGCACCTTACACAGCTCAGTATAATTATCATTATCTTCAAACTACACATGTCCTTGTCTATACTGCCTAATTGTAAAGGACTGGTAAATCGTGTTGTATGTTGTTGCTTTCATGGTATGCAGAAGCAGATGCAGGTTGTAAAGTCAGCAGGGAAGAGGACACACGTCTTGCTGACAATAGAACGCACTCATATATCTTACATGATGAATAGAATCTATATTTAAATTTTAAGTCAATTGACACCCCTAGAGTTAGGAAGTATTGATCAAATGAAAAAAGAGGTATCTTTTTTTTCCATTTAAAAAATTGTTACAGCCATTTATGCTTTACTGCAAAATGGTAAGACACACATTTTGAACATACTACATTTTTATACTGAATTTCAAGTATAAATGCAAGGTTAGAGGATATAATTGTTCAGAATTATAAAATTGCCCTTATTCACACAATATCTATTTATGTAAATTAGACATATTGATTCTCTTGGCAAAATTAGAAAATGTTCAAAAGAGCTGTATAATCCTGACCGGTTTGGCTCAGTGGATAGAGCATCAGCCTGCGGACTGAGGGGCCCCAGGTTTGATTCTGGTCAAGGGCATGTACCTTGGTTGCAGGCACATCCCCAGTGGAGGGTGTGCAGGAGGCAGCTGACAGATGTTTCTCTCTCATCGATGTTTCTAACTCTCTATCCTTCCTTCCTCTCTGTAAAAAATCAATAAAATATATTTTTTTAAAAAGAGCTGTACAGAAATTCAGAATTTTACTACCTAAAAGTTTTAAATCATTTGAAGTCACTATGACAATCTCTTTTTTATTTTTATTAAATTTATTGTGGTTACATTGTTTTTAAGTATAATCCTATAATATATAATCTGCATATTGTACTGTGTGTTCACCACCCAAAGTCTAGTCTCTTTTAATCACCATTTATCCCCCTTTTATACCCAGCCCTCCATACCATCCTCCCCTGATGGCTGTCAGTTTGTTCTCAGTATCTATGAGTCTGTTTCAACTTTATTTATTTTGTTCATTAGATTATACATATAAGTGAAATCATATATTTGTCTTTCTCTGACTGGTAACCTCTTAATAAGTATATTAGCTAGTTATACAGAAATAAAGTATTCCATCCACCCCTGTAAATTTCACCACCATTCATTTATGTGTACACAGTGCAAAGACTAAAATTTTTATTCACCACATTTATTAATACAAACAGTTTATTGAAAATGCACTACAAAGAAAATGCCTCAAGGAAAATCCTATATAATCCTATACTATATGCAAATTGTCCCCTCAGGAGTTCTACCAATCACTATGATGTGTGCTGACCACCAGGTGGAGGCATGGAATGAAGGAAGGCCCCAGCCAGCAGCTGGCAGCCGGGGTCAAGAAGGCCCAATCAGCCCCAATCACCAGCCAGGCCTAGGGACCCTACACATTCATGAATTTTGTGCACCAGGCCTCTAGTTACATAATATTTCATTTACCAAGAAATTGGAATTATATCAGAAGAGATCTTAATAGTTAACAAAAGAAAGGTCTTCTAATAAAATCCAAAAATTGCAGGAGATCCTTTCCCAGATCATCCAGCTATAGACAACTCCAACAGCAAATAATTGGAGGATAGTTCACAAGTTGAGAAGCCAAAAAACATGAATATCAGACGTAAATGTGAAAATGTGACAGGTTCTATATTCATCATGGTCATATAAAATAAGTTTGCTTATTATTTTTATTCTTTGCACAAACATTTACTGAGATTACACTAGTACATAAAATATCCAGAATCATAGTTTCTAAGCCAGTTTGAGATATTTTGCCTACACTCTATCTTCATTTCTGATATTCATGTAAGTCAATGGTTATTAAGTATACAGGCATTAAGTTGCTTGTGTATTTCATTCTGGGTATTGAATGGAAACATCCTCAAGGAGTTTATTGTCTGATGGGGAAAAGGTAATTATAATAGAAATATAGATAATGTGCTATAGTTCAGACTACTTCTAGTTTCTCCTTAAATATATTTAAGAAAAATAATGTTAACTGGATTTGAAGTAAAAATAAAACAAAGTAGAAGGTTCAAAATAGTTTTGATAGTGAATTTTCTCTTTTGCTTTAATTCACACAGTGCCCTGGCCCAGTGTTAGGGATTGAAACTCCAGAATTTAGCCATTTAAAGATGAGAAAGAAGAAACAGAGAGTGGTCAGTCAATGTTCGGACACTGAACATCGTGGGGCGGGGAACAATGGGCAAGCCCTGAGTTTCCAGAGGCGGCGAGGTCTCCAAGGATAGAGATGACATGAATGAGAACCGAGAATGGCAGACCAGTGTTAACCCTGGGTTTGTTCCTTAGGATCTATGTAACTTTGTTTCTCATAAATAGATGCTCAAATAAATAATGGCAGGTTTTTCATAGGAAAACTATCCATCGGGCAGTTTACCTGAAAATTAAGCTGGCAAGCCCTCGGAATTAGTCCCTGAGACTGTGTAACAAAAACTGGAAGCATGTTTGCAGTGACAGATTGCTTTACCCTTTGTGCACAAACATATCCCACCAAGGGTCACAATCATTCAAAATTATCCAGGTGCTACGAGAGAAATGCTGCTCAATATACAGAATTCCTACTAGCACACTCTCACAGGAAAAAAAAATAGAGTGTGAGAATTGCTTCTGGTGATGTTCAGTTAGCTGGGACCCAAAGTCTAGGCTTCCTCCTAAGGAGACCCAACCCTGAGTCAACCAAATATTATTTAAAATGATATAGAAGGTGTTGTGGATAAGAAAGTTAATAATAGAATGTTACATTTCTGCCTCAGTCCTAAAATGCTGCCAGGGATGAAGCCACAACTGTACAACTCACCACTCATCAGCCTTTTAAAAAAGCAGTTGGGTAGGAGGAGTACTTACTACCCATTAATTCTGCATCAGAAAATTGAAAATAAAGATTTGAAGACCCTAAAGATTTCTTAAGGCGGTAGGGAAGATATGGGGATAGAGAGTGATAACCAAATGGTACAGAGTTTCTCTTAGGGTGATAATACTGTACTGTGATGATAGTTACTCACATCTGTAAATTTACTAAAAACCACTGCATTGTATACTTTAACTGAGTAAACTGTAAATGTATGTGCTCTAGCTCAATAAAGGTATTTCAAAAATGAATAGAGAAACACTTTGATGGTGCCTCACTTTTGATAGTAAAGATTTACATCGTAAATGTTTACTTATAAATTCTGCATCATAAACATTATAACAATTAAGTTGGATAGACATCAATATTCATAATATTTTACTTCTTTGTGTAGAAGGTGGGTACACACTTTTATATTGTTTCCATCCTTTCTATATGATTGAACCATAAGACTGTAAATGTGATTGTAGGTATGATTGAGTATGTCTAGTACACTCTGTATCTTCCACTGAATGGTGCTATAAACCTCTGCAAAATGTATAAAATAGCTATTTGAGGATTCTAAGAAGTGAATAGCCCAGTCAAAATCCCAGAAGGTTATTTTTGTGGGTATAAACAAACTAATTCTAAAGTTTATATGGAGAGGTAAAAGACCTAGATGACCAATACAATATTAAAGATGATTGGTGGTACTTGAATTCAAGACTTGTTATAAATATACAGTGATTGAGACTGTGTGTGTTGGCAAAGTAAAAGACAGATCGATGCAACAAAATAGAGAGCTCAGAAAATAGATCCCCATACATGTAGTCAACTAATCTTTTATACTTTGGTATAAATCTAACAAAATGTGGACAGTATCTGTGTATAAAAAACTAAAGAAACACCTATGAAAGAATTCAAATACCTACATAAATTGAAGCATACCTTGTCATGGATTGAAAGACTCGGCATGAGAAAACTCCATTTGTTTCCTCATATTGATCTGTAGATTTAATACAATTCCAATAAAATCCTCAGTAGAATTTTTAGTAGAGGTATCCAAGTTGATTCTAAGATTTATATTGAAAGAAAAGGAACCAGAATAGCCACAACAATTTTGAAAAGAAAAAAAAGATTAAAGTTAGAAGAATCACATTATCCATTATTAAGATTATGCAATAAAGCTACAATAATCAAGACAGAGTGATACCAGGGAAAGTATAGACACATAGGTCAATGGAATTGAATAGAGTCCAGAAGTAAACTCTCAGAAAT
Source organism: Murina feae (assembly GCA_004026665.1). Classification (NCBI taxonomy): domain Eukaryota; kingdom Metazoa; phylum Chordata; class Mammalia; order Chiroptera; family Vespertilionidae; genus Murina; species Murina feae. Next base: position 12,156 of record PVJC01002842.1, read on the forward strand.
ATGGCCAATTAATTTTTAATAGGTGCAAAAAATTCAATCGAGAAAGGATAAGCTTTTCAACAAATTGCTCCAACACACTTGGTTTATAGTTCATGTGCAAAATGTAAAATAAACTTTGACCTACTTATTATTTCTTATACAAAAATTAAATCAAATGGATCATATATGTAAATTCTAAAAATATACAACTGCAAGACATTCCAAAGAAAATATGGAGAAAATCTTCATGATCTGAGTTAAGAAAAGAGCTTATAGGCATGACACCAAAAGTACAATCCTGAAGAGAAAAAAGTTCATGAATTATCTTTATCAATATAAAAACTTTTTGTTCTTAAAATGACAGGAAAATAATAAGACAATATACAAGCTAGTGGAAAATGTTTGCAAATCACATATCAATAAAGAATCTGCAACTTAACATATAAAAACTCTCAAAGCTAAATGTTAAGAAAACAAACAACCCAATTTAAAAATGGGCAAATGGCTTCACAAAAGATAACATACAGAAGGTAAATAAGCCCATAAAAAGATGTTCAACATCATTAGCCATTCTGGGAAATCAAATTAAAACCATGATGAGATACCACTACATACTGATTAAAAAGGCAAACACCACTATATACTGATTAGAATGGCTAAGAAAAATACTGACAACACCAGATGATAGGAATACAGAGCAAATGATATCCTCAGACATTGCCTGATGAAATGCAAAATGATGCTCTGGAAAACAGCTTAGTAGTTTCTCATAAAGTGAATATTCATCTACATATGACCCAGCAGCTCACTCCTACATGTTTACCTGAGAGAAATCAAAACTTATTTTCACACTAAAAGCTACACGAGTGTTTATAACAATTCTTTCTATAATCAACAAAAAATGAAAACAAACAAATGCCTTTCAATGGTTGAATGAATAAAAACACTGCTATACCCATACAATGCAATACTACTCAGCAAGAAAAAGGAACAAATTATTGATATATGCAACAATATGGATGAATCTTAAACCCATATTCTGAGTGAAAAACGCCAGTTTTAAAAAGTTGCATACTTTATGAGTCTGTGTATATAACATTCTGGAAAAAGAATAACTTTAGAGAAAGAGAATGGATCAGTGGTTGGAAGGGGCTAAGGGTAGGAAGAGGTCTGACTACAAAAGGACAGAATGAGAGAGCTTTGGAGATGATGGATTTTATCACAGCTGTAGTGAGAATTACATAAATCAATACATATATTAAAATTCATAAAACTGTATACTCCAAAAAGTCTATTTTTAACTAAAAACTATAATTTTAAAAAGATACAAATGAGTCTCCCAGGGACTGAATGTCTAATGGAGTGAGGAAGACAAATAATCTCTCTCTCTCTCCCTCCCTCCCTCCCTCCCTCCCTTTCTCCTACAACACTTTGGATATATTGTTCTCTAGCATTATTCTCAGTAAATATTAAGGGGAATGATCACCAAGTCAGTGGGACTCAGTGGTTGAATATCAACCCATGAACCAAGAGGTCACTGGTTGGATTCCCCATTCAGGTTACATGCCTGGGTTAAACTCAATCCCCAGTAGGGGCAGTCAATCAATGTTTCTCTCTCGTTGATGTTTCTCTCTCCCTCTCACTTCTATATTATATATATACTAGGGGCCCGGTGCACGAAATTTGTGCACTGGGGGAAGGGTAGGGGTCCCTCAGTCCAACCTGCCCCCACTCACAGTCCAGAAAATCTCAGTGGATGTCCTATGATGGCCCCAGTCTGGCAGGCATCTTTTGTGTGTGTGTGTGTATGTGTGTGTGTGTGTGTGTGTGTGAGTGAGTGAGTGTCGCTACTGGGGGCCTGCCCACAGCCACAGCTGAGGACCCCAGCAGTCAGGACCAGGATGCCTTTCTCCTGCACCCCGATTCCCCGCCAGGGGACCGGGGAGCCTGGCCCTGGGCAGGGAACAAGCTGGGTACCCCGGGGCCTTGCCCTGCCGCCCGGCTGCCTTTCTCCTGCTCCTCAGTCCCCTTGCAGGGATCTGGGAGTTGGAGAAATGCGGCTTGGGCCTAGGTGAGGCTGTTGGCGCCCGCCATCTTGGCTGAGTTAATTTTCATACAGCCGCTCTGAATTGGCTGGTGGGCATGGCTTACCCATCCCAAAGAGACGGTTAATTTTAATACTATGCTTTTATTAGATTAGATACACACACACACACACACATACATACTAGGGGCCCGGTGCCCAAAATTTGTGCACTGGGGGGGGGGGGTCCTCAGCCCAGCCTGCCCCTCTCACATATTGAGAGCCCTCAGGGGGTGTCCTACTGATGACTTAGGCCTGCTCCCTGCTCCCCTTGGGGAGCGGGCCTAAGCCACAGTCTAGCCTCCCTTTGTGGGAGGTGACCAGGCTAATCAGGGGAAGCCACCAGCCCCATTACCCTGCTGCTGCAGCCACTGCCAGTCATCACAGCCACCAAGGTATTTTCATTAACACAGACTCCAGTCCCTTCACCATGAAAAAATGACAACTTTCTTTATGCATTTTCAAGATGTGACTTTCATAGAATATGACATTTCTTTCTTTTTTTTTTTTTTTAACACCTGAGGATATCTTTCCATTGATTTTTAGAGAATGTGGAAGAGAGGGGAAGAACAGAGAGAAACATTAAAGTGAGAAGAACACTTTGATTGGTTGCCTCCTGCATATGCCCTGACCTGGGCCCTGGCCATGGAGGAACCTGCAACCTAGGTACATGCCCTTGGCAGAATTAAACCCAATCCCTGCAGTCAGCAGGCTGAGGCATAATGCACTGAACCAAACCAGCTAGGGCAGGATATGACATTTCTTAGCCCTCCAGCAGTGGACCTTCATTTTTTTTTCTACAGGAGTGTGGTGGAAAAACCCTAGATCACCTTTAGGGATTCTTATTACCCAAGTTACTAAGAATATTACCAGTGGCATACAGGGAGCTTAGCCAATGAGCAGTAAGAAAAAGTATTTCCTCTATAGTTCACTCTAATCACTGGCTCCACCCCTGCCCCTCCAATCCCAGCTCCAACCCTGCCCAGGCCTGTAACCTCTGACCGAGGTTGCAGGTCTGGGCAGGGGGCCCCAGACCCCTGCTTTGCTAGCTCCACCAGTGCCCAGACCCCTGTGAATGCAGGCTCTGCCCCTGCCCCTCCAATTGCTGGCTCTGTGGAGCCCAGATCCCTGTGATCTCTGGCCTTGCCCCAGCCTAGGCCTGAGGCCTCTGGCCCAGGCTTAATGCCTGGGTAGGGCACCCTCATAGCCTTCCAATCACTGGCTCTGCCCCTGCACCCTCTGATCACTGGCTCTACCCTTGCCCATGCCTGAGGCCTCTAGTGAAGAACTCTGGCCTGGGCAGAGCACCCCCCAACCCCCTCTGGTCATCTGTTCCGCCCCTCAGGCCCCCCACCTCCCCTGTCACCTGCCTGGCTAACAGTCCTGACCACTTCAGTGGCAGGGCTGAGCCGGACTGAGTGCCTCCATCTTGTGTCCATGGGGGCGGCCATCTTTGTCATGGAGTGGATGCCTAATTTGCATATTACTCTTTTATTAGATAGGAGATATATATATATATATATATATATATATATATATATATATATATATACTAGAGACCCAAGGCACAGTGCACAAAAATTTCTGCACTCAGCAGGGGGCAGGGGGTGGTCCCTCAGCCTGGCCTGTGCCCTCTCACAGTATAGGACCCCTTGGGGGATGTCCATCTCCTGGCTTAGGCCCACTCCCCAAGCGATCAGGCCTAAGCTGGCAGTCAGACATCTCTCTGGCAGCCGGGAGCCCTCAGGGGATGTCCACTTGCCAGCAGGGAGCAGGCCTAACTGCAGTTGGACATCCTTAGTACTGCTGAGGCAGGAGAGGCTCCTACCACTACCACTGTACTGGCAGCCGTCATCCTAGCTTGTGGATGAGCAGAGCTCCCCCTGGGGGAGCACACTGACCACGAGGGGCAGCTCTTGCATTGAATGTCTGCCCCCAGGTAGTCAGTGTGTGTCATTGTGACCAGTCATTCCCAGTCATTCTGCTGTTAGGGTCAATTTGCATATTACCCTTTTATTATATAGGATATATACATATATGTATATAATTTTTTTTAAAAAAAGGGAATGAGTAGCTGATAAATGCTGCATGTGGTACCCAGGCACAGAATCTCCCACATTTACTCCATGGTGAGTTACTAGTAGTGGAGCGATAATGTTAAGAAAAATAGAATTCATACATCTTTTGGTGCAGTCAAAAATCACTGTGACTCTGATGAAATGCCAAAGAAGGGAACACCATGTCTACTGAGGGATGAGATAGGAGTAGATTAAGAAACTGTAAATTAAAAAAAAAAAATGTATGTGCTGAATGAATTCATTGCAGAATGAAGATAGGGATGCTGAGGCATCTGACTTTGAGTCCATTTTTTGTGGACACATTGGCTAGGCTCTCCCACCAATTTCAGCTGGAAAAGAAGAGTGGCCCACTAGATCTTGTAGTATAATCTTGCTTCTAAACACAGTCACTTCTTTCAAAAGCAACAATGGCTCCAAGATCTCAAGAATATACTTGAACTATAATGCTCTCAGTTTTATTACTATTGTGATAGGAATCTGCTAGAGTAATTTAGCTTGCTGAGCTCTTCAATTCTGTTGTCAAAAACGCAGTAGAATAAAACACAAAGGTTTACTCTGCAAGAAAACAAAACTCTGTGACCTTATTTTGCAGTTGTGTGTTAGTGAGACCGGGAACAAATAAGTTACAAAAAAAGAAAATGAATAAGACAAATACTCTGGCTTGAAGGGCTCAGTAAAGGAAAAATACTCTAGATAGACTATAATTAAGTGCTTGGATATAGGTATGAATTATCACAGGGGAGTTACATGTGGAGGAGGTGGTGGGATAAGGTGGGATCAGGAAAAGCTTTATTGAGAATTATCTCTCTTAATCCTTTATTCTAATGATTGCCACCTGCAGGATATTCTCTAAACTTTCATGCACCATGCACATAGCAGATGAGGACTTCCAGTGGCCACTCAAATGACACTTTCATCTTCCAGAAGATAAGCTGAAGAGTTAGTAACACAGCCTATGGTTTGTTCAATTGCCCCTTTTCTAGAGGTAGCAGATAGCTCCTTTCCTTTCTAGCCAGCAAGACCTCCTGGAAGGTAGATGGAAGTTTGGGATTGGGCTGCTAAAAAAATCATCTCAGGCTAAGCACTTCCAACCATGTCCTGAAACACTGTGTGAATCTGAGAAAACAAGACCACCCACTGTGTGAATCTGAGGAAATGAGACCACCCACTGTGTGACTTGTTGCTAACCCTCTATTGTCTCCCACCTCTCCTCACATTCAGTCACATTATTTCTCTTACACAAATGCATAGAGCAACTATTTTTGTCACAGCTTAAGAAAGGTCATACCAATTTTTAAAGTTTTCATTATGTAATAATAGCAGTTAAAAAGAAAACTACATGGTATGTTATATGCTACCCCCTAATCTCAAAGAGAAAAATTCTGTAATTGTCTCTTAATATCAGTGGAAGAAATTGTAGAGAACCTCCCAAGGCTGAATTACTCTGGGATCTGATATCATGGCTTTTTAAAACTATTTCAAATATATATTCTCATAAATCAATTAGATCACATTTTGTTCATAACTGGTTATTCCCACCCAAAGTCATCATCACATGCATCTTTTATATAATAATTAAGATCGCAGTTAACCACATTGTGTTATATTCCTATTAAGTATCAGGCACTGTGCTATAATACCCATGACAGCACTACAAGGTAACTATCATTGTTCTTATTTTGCAACTGAGAAAACAGAGACTCAGAAAAAGAAATTTACTTGCCCAAGCTGGTATGCAGTAGAACTCAGAAAAGAACTTGGGTTTATATGACTCAAAGGCACTTATTAAACTTGAAATATAAATATGACTTTTCTTGTGGTCTAGACATTTCTCCAGAGACCCACTATTGAAGGTAATAGTCAATTAGTATACTCTAAAGAAAAGTTGCTAAACATATTTCTACAGAAGTAATAAAATTCTAAAGAAACCACCACTTCATCACCCACCCTAGAAGCCTAAATGCAGGAAGAAAGAATTACCATGCAGGTGCCGCCAGAGGCAGGAGTGGAGATTGGGAAGGGAAATGGACACAGGTAGGCTCAGTCGGAATGGGCCTCCCCCATGTCATGAATCTGGTGCAGGGGCCCAAGTATGCATCTTAAAAAGAACCAGCATTTGGATACTTGCCACAGAGAACTTCACTCAGCCAGGAGCAGTCAAGAGAGGACCTTCATGATGAATTAGATAAGAAAAGTGATTTTGCCTTCTTTATCTAACCTCCTACCCCCTGGAAGTACTGAAATGGGAAGTAGAGAAAAATTGAGTAGAGGGGAAAAAAGTAAAGAAAGGCCATATCCACCTTCCAGAGGTCTCAGGTGGGTATGGCCTAAGATTGGAAGGGGGGCTCAGGGAGAAGCTAGGCATTAGAGGTGAGACTCAGGGTTTTATTTAACTTGGGAGGTACTTGAAAATGAGTATAAGTTGCTAAAAGGAGACTGTCCTTACAACTAAAAGGGTCCAAATTATAGGATGTACTCAAGTTACCATCAGAAAAGAGAGGCAATAATACATATTAAGAGATAGTGGTGAGAGTAGGGGAGAAAAGGTGTCCAGTGTGTCCTCCCCAAGTACACTGAAAGTATGAAGCCATGTTTAACAAAATCATACAAATTGAGTTAAAGGAAAGCATCCAAAATAGTAGCAAGGCACAAAAAAAAAAGATAAAGGTACAAAATAACATAATATGATTTTTTTTGAGATACATGAGAAACGATAGGTCTTGCCTGTGGAAAGTGACTTGTGATCAGTGAGGAAGGAGAAGCAGTTTTCATTGCATACCTTCCCACATTGTTCGAATTTTTACCAGGTGCATATGTTAGAATTAAGATATCAAAAGCAACAATTGCATTTATTTCTATATCTAAGGCAACATTTTGGAAAATAAAAAAATAAATTGCAGCCAAGCCTCCAGTTGATGTACTTTTAAGGAATCAGGACAAAGAAAACTGATATTGAAAACTATAATATATTCTTTCTTTTATTATACTAATCAGTAGGTAAGCAGAAACTACCAAGGTCTCTTCATGAAAACTCCTCTCTGCCTTAGCTTGTGTCTAACTGGTACTTCCAAAATCGAGTGCAATGGAGTTGGGGTTCAGAAGCAATCAGAACTGTGGACTTTTAGCCTAGTGCCGTGGCCATGTGAGAATGAGGGCTCAGGAAACAAACTGATTGGTGTGTGGGCAGGAAGATCTGTTTGCTGACAAGGGATTCCTAGTGTAATGCCAACACTATCACTGAAACTTACAACACAAATCTTCCAGCGCCAATTATCCCTCATTTCTTCCACCTCCTTATCACTTGTGTTTGACAACTGTTCAGTGACAATGAAAGTGATTTTCCATCTCCAGGTATTATGCTGGTTAGCCAGAGTAACCTCTGGAAAGATGTAATTACCTCAGAGAGGGCAGCCCTTCTGACAACATCTAATAATCTAGCTTGTCCAAATTGGTATTTGCTCTGATGATTCTCATCCTGAAACTTAGCTTCCCCATTGCCTGTGCGCAGACTCTGTCAAACACCAGAGGCTAAGCCTCTTTTTAAGTAACATGAATTCTGTAGCTGCCTATTTCCAGTTATATTTTTTAATATATTTTATTGATTTTTTACAGAGAAGAAGGGAAAGGGATAGAGAGTTAGAAACATCGATGAGAGGGAAACATCGATCAGCTGCCTCCTGCATACCTCCTACTGGGGATGTGCCACAACCCAGGTACATGCCCTTGACTAGAATCGAACCTGGGACCCTTGAGTCCATAGGCCCATGCTCTATCCACTGAGCCAAACCAGTCAGGGCTCCAGTTATATCTTGATACACAGAAATGTGCTTGAGGTTGTCTATCAGGATAAGCATTGAAATTAGGTCACAGGAAAAAAAAAAGTGTTACAAAACTATGCGGATGTGCCCTTCAAAATCAGTATGTGCAGAGCAAAGTCTTAGAAAAATATAGCAAGACATCAGTGTGGTGGGATTACTGATTACCCTTATCTGCTTTATGTTGGTGCATTTTCTGTTTTATTTCTGTGTGGATATATTGCCTCTTTAATTACATAACATAACAAAGCTATTTTAAATTTCTAAATGTTATCTCAGAGTTGGGGAATTTTTAAAAAATGACTGGGGGTGCCTCCTAACTTAAAAAATAGCTCTAAAACAAACTTATTTTTGAATTTTCAGACATGATATCCTAGTGTGTTTTTTTTTTAACTTCAATTCTGATTCGTTTGATTGCTGGAATTTTTTACTTGAAACAAGTCCACTTTCTGGTTCTCTGATTAAATTTCTAGACAGAAGGGAATGGGAGATTGTGTATCATTAATAATTGAACAGTATGTTGACTAGGCTGTGGAGTTCAGTAACTCTGTAGACAAACTGTGTAAGTATGTGAGTTATGTGTTCGTGAAAGTCTGCAGGCATAAGTGTGTGTATGTAGGGTGTGTGTGTGTGCAGTAGTAGTAGCAGTAAAACCTTCTCTCAAAGGTCCAGTGGGAAGGGTTACAATTGAAGCAATGAACCTCTGCAGAAGCCCTCAGCTGGAGACAGCAGCAAACCCAAGACAGGGGACACCCAGTCCAAGCTGCCTGACTAGACGCCATGCCTCCTCCATCAGTAGAATATCACACAAGCTCATTGCTTTCAAAGCAGGAATCTCTGCTCAGCATGTTGGTGGCCCGTGAAGCTGCCCAGAAGCAGAGGAATGGGTGGAAAGGGTCATAGCTGTCTGATCTTCTGATGCTGGCATTTGGAGCAGTGTGTCTGGGGTGTTTTCTACAGCAAACGTGCTAAGAATTACTATTTCTCCATAACCCTGCAGGTTTATGTTAGAGCTTGTGGAGATCCAGGCAAGAACATTTCTTTTCCTTGCCTGAGTTTAAAATATAGAGGGACCAAGAAACTGAAAAGATGAAAATCAAAATGTCAGCTTTATTTTTGATAAAACTAATAGAGAACATGGCTGAGATATGGCAATATTAAGCTTTCTGTCACTGAACCCCAAAATTAGACAACTCTGCACAGCCAGACATAGGCAGTGTGAAATTGCACGTCTGTATGTGTTGGAGGCCCCCCAGTAAATCCAGAGCATGGAGGAGCATGTCAGATTGCTCGTTCTCCACAGGCAGGCAGATCTCTGCTAGAGAACAAGAGAGGGAGAGATGGCACCTTAAACACGCACAGCTCCTTTCCTCAACTTACTGATCCAATAAAGAAGTATGTGCGGAGGACAGTGAGAGAAGCCAGGAGAGGCTAGACAATAAATCCCTCTAGATAGAAGGTAGAGTACAAGGGAATAGGCTACTCACCTAACATTTGGTCCCACCTGCATGGTCCTCACCACCACAACTACCTCAGGAAAGATGGCAAAAGGAGAGGAGGTGCACCTAATATGAAAACTGGACCTGTTTCTAATGAGAAAACTGGACCTGTCTCCTTATCTGTACAACAGCGTCTTGGGCAAATCAATGATAATCTATGAGGCTGATCTGTTGTGATCATCAGCTTGCCCACATTCAGACATCTTGGGAACCACTAAACTCAATTACTTCTGCTTTCTTCTAGGTCCAACACTATGATTTTCACTTCTTCCCTGAAGTTTTACCATCACTACATATGTTAGATAATCCTGTTGTTTTTTAAAAAAATGTAAATAGGATAAAAAATGTGCTGAAACATTTTAGTGCAATGTAATATCATTATTAACCCAAGGGGGGGAAATCTGAAAAGCTAAATGCTAAATGATTTTTAAAAGTTGATTAATTAAACATTCAAATAAGAGCAGCGTTAAGCTGTGATTTATAATTCTCTTCTCTATGAAAGTGCGGTGGACTAGAAGATAGCTTAGCAATTTTATCCATATTATGCAATTTGTTCATATCTATTACTCTAATGGATTATTCACTTTGAAACTTAAGTCTTCAGGGACAGAATATAAATAAACAAACCTCAGAGAAGCTGCCAAATTTGGAGCCCAATTCTGGATATGTGCCAAGCAGAGGTGGTGGTGAAGTGTGGATATTGCCTACAGCAAGGCTTAAAGCTGCCAAAAATAAAATGTATTCTCATTTCTATGGTCTGAATGAATGGTTCCCCCCAAATTCACATGTTGGAATCCTAATGTCCAATACAATGGTGCTAGAAGGTGGGACCTTGGGAGGTGATTAGGTCATGAGGGTGGAGCTCTTCTAATTTGGATTAGTTCCTCATGAAAGTGGCTTCAAAGAGATCTCTAGTCCCTTCCACCTTCTATGACCAGGAAAAGACCCTCACCCAACCATGCTGGCACCCTGACCTCAGACATTCAGACTCCAAAACTGGGAGAAACAAAATTATGTTGTTTATGAGGTACTCAGTCTGTAGTATCTTGCTATAGCAGCCCAAACACACTAAGACAGCCATTAACACAAGATACAGCACATGCTGAACCCAAGAAGAAAGTCATTTTTTCTTCATTTGCTTTGTTTGCCATGTTGAAATGGGCCCAGGGGATAACCACAGATAAACCAAAGCACTAAGTTACAATCTGGCCAAGCAGTCAGTTAAGGAGAAGAAAATGACAAGCTTAGCATTCACATTTTCAACAAGAATTTTTCTGAGTGCCTACTATGTGCCAGGCAGGCACTTACTGTGTTAAGAACTAGTGTTTATGATAGTAAGTTCTTTTTTTGGATTTTCTCCTAAATGAGGTATTTTCAAAACTGATTGAAACACAGTAAACTATGTTAACATAAAGATGATAAATAAGCATGATAAAGTATTCCAAACAGAATCATTTGGTCTACTGCTGATTCATGACAAATTTTCCAGGCCCATGGCCAAATGAAAAAAAGCTGATGTACGTGCAGGGGAGAGGGAGAGAGAGAGAGAGAGAGGGAGAGAGAGAGAGAGAGAGAGAGAGAGAGAGAGAGAGAGAGAGTGAGTTGGGTAAGGTGGCCTCCTTGGAAAAAATCGTTCTTTGTTCTAACCTTAGTTCTTCTGACTTCTGTGATATAAAAAAGGGTTTTTATAAAGTATGGTATTAGTAAATGGGTGATTTTCCTTTCAATTTTCTTAATTTGAAAACTTAAAAGCTAGCAATCCTATGTCTGTCTCCAAATTGTTTTGGAGATTTTATTTGCTCTGATTACTAAGGGTTTGGGAGTTTTCTGGTAGAAAGACTGAGGAAGATGTATAGGCTGAGCTGGTAGGGAAATGTACCTTGGAAGAAAAGGGGAGCTGTTCAATCTCTGATTGATAGAGGTTGACATAGTAGAAAGAGCAGGTTGGCATGCAATAAGTGCAGAATCATTGAGTCATCTCTCCCTACTTGGTTGGCTGACCCTCAAGTCCGTGTTGTTCAATTGTATCACTGGCTCTTTGAGCTGTAGGATATACTAGTATTTTCCCTCAGAAGGTCAGAATGCCCTGATTAGCAGTGGTCAGTTCTTATTGTCCAGTGTCCACCTATTTGGGGGACAAGACTAAGGAAAAGAGAAGTTGGCAAAGTTCCCAACAGGAAATGCACACACCTCTCTCTGAATAGAATAAGCCCTACTTTTGCTAATTCTTGAATGAGTCAAAATAAAGTAAGTCATAAGAAACCAGATATGGGCTATACAAAAAAGTCTACAGCACCTTTGGGAAGTAACCAAGGGTCCATATGACTATGAGAAGATCTCATACAATGCACCCTGCAGAGGTAAGCTCTTTCCTGGACTGTATGCAGCCTTGGCCCTGAAAATGTTCTCTTTAGAAGCTGGAAGAAGAGAGGGAGAGAGGAGAAGACTAGCATAAGTTTGAAACAGCTGAGTCAACAAAAAGTGATAGAGCATTGGCAGACTCACAGAGGTCTTAAACCATAGGTCTTATATGCTTACTATCCCTCTCTCAAACCACTCACTTTTTAACCCCAGGTTCAAGTTCATAATTACTTCCTCTTTTTTCAGGTTAGGTCTGTCATTTTTTCTTTAGTCCCTTTCCTTTCTTCCCCTCTTCCAAATACATTAGTTGTCATGGGAGCCATGCTGCTAATTCTAAGGGTGGAGTCCAAAGAGATATACAGACAGAGGAAGAGAGACTTAATCTCAAGGTTTGAAATACCCCAGGTTGGAATATGGCAGCAGTTGAATAATCCTCATGTAACTTCAACCTCACAAATACATACTGCTCTGACCAGTTCATCCTTGAACCAGATAATAAAATCTAACAGTAAAATCATTGAGCACAAGCAGAGGTTTCTGTGTAATTCTTCACTGGAGCTTTTCATATAAAACTAATCCATCAAGGAAAGTGGTTCCCATAAAAGCATCTGACTGACAAATTTATGTGTTTGGTGGGTTGTTTTTTTTTTTCTCAAGTGCCAGCCAGAGTGAAGTTCATTCAAACCATTGCCTTTTTTTTTATGGGTACTTAGGTTTCACACTGCCTTCTGCTAAATGTTATAAAACTTTCTCAATCACCAAGAGGAGGCTTCTCTAAAGAACCTATCAAAACAGCCAGGTCTAGGTATTTAGGTCATTGTCTTCCCAGTGGTAGACCATTGCCATGCCTCCCTCTCCAACCTTTCCCCTAGCCACGAGCTCAGTGATTTCACCATGAGGATCAGCACCCACCACTAGCTCAAAGTGGATAATTTATTCCTGGCGCTCTCATCCAAGGGCATTGACTATATACATTATACACCCTACAACAGAATTAATGTTGAGTTCCTGTATAACCCAGTGTGTTGTAAGAGTCATAATAAAACTTGTGTTCAAACTACTTCATTTATTTCCTCTTTTACCTTTTGAGTTTTTACATGGGGGAGAATATTTAACCATCTAGTAAGTTTGTGTTCTGCTCTTCAAGCAGTACCTCCACATCATATGGAGCTGGGCTTTGAAAGAGCTGAGTTTGAACCTCAGGACTGTAGGATCAGGTTAACATGTCCCACTTAAGTCTCACCAGTAAGTTAGTGGAGATGCACCAACTTTATCTATGTGTACCAGTTAGGAAACAGTGAGCTCCACAGAGGGAGTTGAAGAGCATTCAATAAAGAGATAATACTAAGCTATGACAATTGTTAAGGGAACAAGCAAGGGACAATACCTAGAACTAGCAACAGTGAAGAGTCCCTTGGATCTGAAGGGGCCACTGGAACATAGCTAGAAGCTATAGGAGAGCCACTTGAGAGGAGCCATGGTGTGTAGTAGAAGAATGCAGCCCCTGCCAGACTGTAGTCCAGCCTAAAGGGAGAGGACAGGGAATAGAGGAGGTGAGGGAGGAATCATGTGACCTCTCCCACACCCTGTTGCCTTATTATATGCCTCCCTTTGGCTGAACCTAACCAGAAGAGAAGAGACATGGGAACCAGGAGATCTGTGGAGGTCAGTTTCCTGGTGCAAAAATTAAGATGGAGAAAGATAAAGGGAAATCGGGAAGGGGCAAACAGAATATTAAGTACACAAGGATTTCTGCTTGTAGACTTGTAAATAAGCCAATGCCCACCAAGGGATGGGAGGCTCGTCACATGTGCTGACATAGCCGTGGGAGTTTGATGCATCCACCTTGTTATTGAAAGAGGAAGGATGCACAAACCATGGGGGAACACTCATGAGCACATTGGACGTATCACCAAGGCAAGGGATGCGCATGTGCATCTGGGAAACTAAGTGTCACATCACATTTTGAAAGAGTGACTTCTCTGAAGCCTTTGCTTTGCACAGACTAAGAACTCAGATCTGGGAGAAACCATCGTCATCAGCACTGTAGTAGTTACCATTCATTGGACACACCATATGCCAGACACAATTCAACACACTTTACCCAAATTAACTTGCTGAATTCTTGAAACAATTCTGAGAGATAAGTAGTATTATTATCCTCATTTTCTGGATGAGAGAAATTGATAAAGTATACACCAAGTCTGTAGTAATACCAGAATCTGAACCCAGGCAGCCTGATTCCAGATTCCACACTCTTAAACCCTACACTTAACTGCCTCTTGTAATCCTATTTATTTATTTTTAATCCTCACCAGATGATATTTCTCCCATTGATTTCTAGAGAGAGTGGAAAGAAATAAGTAATGGGAGAAGGAGAGACAGAGACAGAGACAGAGAGACAGAGACAGAGAGACAGAGAGAAACATGAGAGAGACACATCAATTGGTTACCTCCTGCATGCATCCCTACTAGGGTTGGGGAACCTACAACCAAGGTGCATGCTCTTGATACTCTAACCACTGAGAAAAACAAGCCAGAGCAATTCTACTTTTAACAGTACACTCTTATCCACCATTTTCATGTTACCAGCATCTAAAGTCATATCTGAAAGGTGTGTAATTAACTGCAAAGCATTATAGAGTTTCTCAGCAGAAATGGTCAGTAGCAGTTCATCTTATGAATAGGAAAATAAGCACAGATACAAAGCTCAGATGGAGAGCCATTATAACTTACCTGAGGTGAGAATGCTCTGTGGTGCCAGTGTCAGCATTCGAACTCATCTCCTGATTGCTTGTCCAACTTTCAACTTCACTGTGGCTTTCCCTGTGTGCAAAGAAATTGTACCAGGCATTACAAGGAACCAAAAAAGAAACCAAGCAAGAACCTATTTCCCAGCAGTAAAAAAAATCTAAATGGTCTTGCCCCCAACTATGATTCTCTATGAAATGCTATGGAGTTCAGAGAGGCAGCTGTCTTCTTTCAGAGGACCATCTGATAGGGTTTGATGGAAGAGATGACCTCTGGTTTAGGATTTTCAGAATAGATAATGAAGAGGAATAATTCTAGTCCGTGGTGCTTATTCAGAGTCAACAAGAATCCAATTTGGAGGTAAAATGGCTGCTTTCTGGAAACCTGAGAAACCTTAAAGTTTGTGAGTTTGTGGGGCAGGAAATTTGTAGATGCTAAAACACCAAGATTGCCTTGCCTTCACCCCACTATTCAAGGTCTTTGGCTCCATCACCCACAGAATGATATCATTCAGATCTTCTTTTAATACTTGGGCATTGGAGGGATCAGGGACACCAATGAGAAGAGTGATTGCAGAATGCTAGAGGGTGTACTTTTCACTGCTGCAGCTGAATGGAGGTTTTTGGAATAGAGGAATGTACTAACATTAGCTGAAATGAGACTTTCAGTCAGGGCAGGGATAGCTTCTCTACCTGGAAGCATAAGTTCCAGCATTTCTGATTCACACAAAAGCCCTAAGAGGGGTGCAGAGACCCCCTTTGTTCTTGCTGACCAGATAGGTAAGCCTGGTAAAGGGTGGTTCCAGCTGTGAGTCTTCTTGCTTTTTCTTCCATTGTCTCCAGACAGAGTAAGTACATGCACTACTCCTGTCATCTTCTCTCACTCTACCTTCAAGGTCCTCAAATGAATTACTTGGAAGGTAGAGGAGTCTTCCATGAACTCTTCTTTCTATGATTCCGTTTCCACAGCTGTAAATTCCTAACCACCTCCAAACTCCCACCTCCACTGGCCCTGCTCTTCCCTCCTCATGCCCTATCCTCCAATGGTGTTGAAAGGCTCTGTTTCCATGGACAATTATTCCCTAGGTCTCATGAGGAGTGCAGAACATTCTTTTTCTGAACATCCTGTAATGCCTCCTCATAGTCAGGGCAGAGTAAAGGTTTATTAATTTAGTGTGGTTTAATTACATGCAGAGGAAGAGAGAAGAGGAGACTAATGAAAGAGGCTTCTTGATGTTTTCTTGTTTTCTTAGAAACTCCTGGTTTAGTGATTCCCACTTTCTCTGAAGGAAAAAACATTTGACCATTTCCAGAGGCATTCTGTGTGGAGTGAACCAATTATCTGCTCAGGTAAAACAAACCTTATTATTTCTGTACTTTCCCTGAAGAGCTAGGGCAAACCCCATTTCTAGTTGCTATGCTCAACATGACCTCAGACAGAGGGAGCTATTCCTGGAGCTCAGTTATTCATCATTGATATCATCAAACCTAGTTTGATCACCTATGATAGCTATCTAGCAGGATCCCTTGTGTAACACATTTCCCATGGTACAGGATGCCTTAGTGATCTGGGCAAGAACGCAACACCAAAATCCATCTCAGACCCCAGCGTCCTCAGAAATTTTCACCTCCACAATCCATTAAGGCTGATAGAAAGCCTTCCAACCCACCCACCTGCAGAGAAATGATTTAAGCTCAGTTTTAGGTAGCTTACTTTAGGGGACAAATTAATTAGATACATTAATGAGAATACATAATGGTAAAGTAATATTGCTAACTTGCCAAAATTTTATCCAAGGTCCCAGTAGGTAGACATCAAGGGGATTTTTATCATTAACACTTGGAATAATTAGACCCTTTAATTCTTGATCATGAATAAAACAAAATAAATTCAAGAGTAAATTGGATATAATCAATGATAGCCAGAATGGTACCAGAGTCAGAGAAGACAGGGTTCCCTGTGGACAGATGGGACTCATAGCTGGCCTTCAGATAATAGGTAGTATTCTGTGTAAGGAGAGCAAGAATCCAGTCAGAGTGAATGGGGTAGTCAAGGAAGTGATGGAATGTGGCTGGAGAAGAAGTGGAAGATACAGTTGAAAATGCAGATTAGTGCCAAGTATAGAAAACAGAGAATCAGACTGCCAAGTCTGAACTTTAGTGGCACAGAACTGTCTAAAAACCAGCCATAGACAGTAGGGTGAGCTGCTCCTAATACAACACCCTTCCATTGTTAGCAATGTGTCAGCTGACACTAGATCTGTTAGGAGTGAGCAACTGGAAGTTTTCTGTCCTTGGGTGTGGAATGCAGGATTGGATGATCCAAGAGAGCATGATGCAGAGGAGCTTGGAATGTGGAGTCAAAGACCTGGATTTGAGATCACATCTGCTCTTTATAGCCCTTGTTATCTTATGATTATTATTATGAGCCTTGTTCTTTTCTCTGTAAAATGAGTAAAATAGCACCTTCCTCATAGGGTGGTAGGGCATTCAACATGGGGATCTATTTTGTAAAAGTATAATACATTATAGTTATTATTAGCAATTGCTAAATGATTTCCTTCCAACTTTCAACTCCTTGGTTCTATCATGGAAGTGTTATAGTCCAGAAGAGTGTGTAAGGATGAAATTTATAAGAACAATGGAGTACTTATCAAGCAAATTAGTTTGGAAAGAAGAGAAACTACACATAGGAAGGAAGAAATTATTTTTATAGTCTAGGAAGGAATCACGGGCTTGGAAAATCCTAAACTAAGATAGAAACAATGGGGGAGGGATGGAGGCAGGATAATGCTAAAAAAAAATTATGAAGAAAGAATTTTATAAGAATGATATTTAAGAATGAAAGGTGACTCTGGCCCTGTGGCTTAGTTGATTGAGTGTCCTCCCATGCACTGAAAGGTCACTGGTTCAATTCAAGGTAAGGGCACATGCCCAGGTTTCATGTTTGGTCCTCAGTTGGGGTGCATATGAGAGGTAATCAATGGATGTTTCTATCCCTCCCTCTCCCTTTTGCGCTCTCTCTCTCTCTCTCTCTCTCTCTCTCTCTCTCTCTCTCTTTTTCTCTCTCTATATATATAACTTTTAAAAAATAATAAGGTGACTCTGAGATCACAGGCAAAATAGCCTGTTTGAAGCATCCCAGTTTAGCATTTCCAGATTAAGGAAGATGCTATCTAGAGCTTCAATGGACAATTACAATAGCCACTTGCCACATGTGGCTATTGAGCACTTAAAGAAAAGCTAGTCCAAACTGAGATGAGGGGCAGGTATAAACTACACACCAGATTTCAAAGATCTAATATGGGGTAAAAGAATGTAAAGTATCTTATTATATTGCTTACATGTTGAAATGACATTATTTGGAATATATTGAGTTAACTAGAAATCTTTTTCAATGACTTTCACCTGTCTGTCTTTAATTTTTATATGTGACTACTAGAAAACAATGAAATACAGATGTGACTGGTATTGAAGGAATTTTATTGAATTTCACTGGTCTAGTGTATAATTCTCAAGAGAATCACAATGGAGAGTTTCCCTGCTAGACAACCCAGAGGTCTCTCCCAGGCTACCTGAACCATCGGAACCTGGGAAGGACCTTCTGCATTTTTAAAAAAAGCTTTCTGAAAATTATGAGAGCCACTGAATTTTGTATTAAAATATTTAAGTAGACTTCTTAGACTTTGTTTTAGTTTACAATTATCACCTTGGGAAGCTCATTAAGAAACAGATTCCAGCCCCAGATATTTTGATGAGTTAGATCTGGGAGGGGCCTGAGGTCACCTGGAACCCTAATTTATTAAGCTCCCCACATACAGATGAGCCAAGTATGACCTTGGAAAAATGTCACTCGGGGAAGAAAGAGCTGTTACCAAAGAGGCAGGTGAGGAGCATGTGTCATGCAGTGCACCCACAAAGTATGGGCAAAAGGTGGAGGGAAGGAGGAAGAAAATTATTTAAAGAACTAGAAGCCCAGTGCATGAAATTTGTCCCATGGGGGGTGTCCCTCAGCCCAGCCTGCACCCTCTCCAATCTGGGAGCCCTCGATGGATGTCCAACTGCCCATTTAGGCCTGATCCCACTGGGATCCCTCTCACAATCCAGGACTGCTGGTTCCCAACAGCTCACCTGCCTGTCTGCCTGGTTGCCCCTAACCAATTCTGTTTGCCAGCCTGATCACTCCCTAACCACTCCCCTGCCAGCCTGATCTATGCCTAACTGCTCCCCTGCTGGCCTGATTGCCCCTAACTACCCTCCTCTGCTGGCCTGGTCACCCTTAACTGCTCTTCCCTGCCAGCCTGGTACCCCTTAACTGCCCTCCCCTAAAGGCCTGGGTCTGCCCCAACTATCCTTCCCTGCAGGCCTTGGTCTCCCCAACTGCCCTCTCTGCAGGCTTGGTCACTCCCAACTGCCCACCCCTGCAGGCCTGGGTGTCCCAACTGCCCTCCTCTGCTGGTCCGGTCACCCCTAACTGCCCTCCCCTGATGGCTTGATCACCCACAACTGCCCACCCCTGCTGGCCATCTTATGGTGGCCACCTTGTGTCCACATGGGGCAGCCATCTTTGATCATATGAGGGTTGCCATCTTGTGTGTTGGAGTGATGGTCAATTTGCATATTACCTCTTTATTATATAGGATTTGCATTTTGACATTTCAAAAAATGAACAAAATAGTCTTATACGAAATCATAACTGTTTATCTTGCTTATGCTTACATTTTAATTTAGAATTTTCTATATTATTTTGAATTACATAACAGGGTTGGGTACTATAATTATTTCAGAGTTTTGAGTCTCTAAAGATCTCATTCTGGCCCTTGGTAAGAATAAAAAGATTGCCCCAAATATGATGGCTGCTCCGTCATCTTCTCCTACAGGCTATCAGTGTCAGAATGAACATTTAGGTTCATTATTCTTAAAGATATAAGGTCCCACCTTTTTGTCTCAATTTACTGGGTTTTGACAATCAGATCTTCCATGTTTAAAGGCAAGAAAATACAACTACTATATGCAGAAGAAGTTAGATTGTCTAATAGGAAATAGCTCCTGGCTGAAGGCCTTCGTCTCATTCAATACCCAAGTTTAGATCTTTTTTATAGTGCCCTAGGTCAGGATCATAGCCCAAAGATCAATATACCTTGGGCAAACAAATTCCTGTCTACAGAAAGTAGCTGTTTAAAGTTAAAAGCCCACCCTCCTTGTATTGCTGGGAGTCCAGGTGCAGGACCCTATTCTATTAGCATGTGGCTACTAAAAAAAAGAAAAAGAAAAAAAAAGAAAAAGAAAATACAAATGTGACTGGGATTACATTCTAAATCACACCAAAGCTAGAGTCTCCCCCCCCCCTTTCTTTTTAATTTAAAATAGAGATACCCTAAATGGTCAAAAATCTTATCTCTGATGTATTTTGCATTATTAGTATTGTTGTGAGCTGATTCAGAATTCTAAGATTTAATCAAATCCCCACATTACTTAGTTTAGACAATTACTAAGAAGTAGACAATGATTAACAGAAGGTGAACAGCATGGTTAGTGATCCCTAGGAAATGGCATTATCCTTTTCACTCCTGGGTAATTGATTGGTCAACACCTTAGCATCAGATAACCCCCTTTTTTCATCTGCCCCACATCTGGCCCCCTCTAGTAGTCATGATGGCATTACTAAATACTGTGCTCATAGGACATATAACTGAGGTCAAAGAGACCATTTTGATACACAAGGAAACTGAGTTGGCCACTGAGGAATCAAACCAATGATCCCAGTCTCTACCATCCCAGGTTCTAATAGAATCAACCAGCCAGTACATGAGCACAATATGAAGACATCTCCCAGGAAGCATGGGCTCTTAGCACCAAAGGTAGAGAAGCAATTGTCAAATACAGCTACCAAAAGAGACCTTCTGTTGATAAAGGCCTAAAGCCTGGAGAAGTCCAGGGACTTGTAAAAGGTGATATGACTAGTTAATGGCAGAGCAAGGACCAATGCCCAGTTTTGATTCCTAGTTTTCAACTCCCTTTTTCAGAATAACAAAGTGGGAGGAATCCTACTTCCTACCTTCATGTCATGTTATAAACATACTAGGGGCTCGGTGCACGAAATTCATGCACTGGGGAGGGGGATTCCTCAGCCCAGCCTGCCCCCTCTCACATATTGAGAGCCCTCAGGGGGTGTCCTGTTGATGGCTTAGGCCTGCTCCCTGCTCCCCTTTGGGAGCAGGTCTAAGCCACAGTCTGTCCTCCCATTGTGGGAGGTGACCAGGCTAATCAGGAGAAGCCACCAGCCCCATCACCCCGCTGCTGCAGCCACTGCCAGTCATCGCAGACACCAAGGTATTTTCATCAACATGAACTCCAGTCTCTTCACCATGAAAAAATGACAACTTTCTTTAGGCATTTTCAAGATGTCTCTTTCATAGAATATGATCTTTCTTTCTTTCTTTCTTTCTTTCTTTCTTTCTTTCTTTCTTTCTTTCTTTCTTTTTCTCACCTGAGGATATGTTTCCATTGATTTTTAGAGAATGTGGAAGAGAAGGGAAAAACAGAGAGAAACATCAAAGTAAGAGGAACACTTTGATTGGTTGCCTCCAGCATGAGCCCTCCCCTGGGCCCTGGCCAGGGAGGAGCCTGCAACATAGGGACATGACCTTGGTCAGAATTGAACCCAGACCCTGAAGTCAGTAGGCTGAGGTATTATGCACTGAGCCAAACCAGCTAGGGCAGGATATGACATTTCTTAGCCCTCCAGCAGTGGACCTTCATTTTTTTTCTCCAGGAGCATGGTGGAAAAACCCTAGATCACCTTTAGGGATTCTTATTACCCAAGTTACTAAGAATATTACCAGTGGCATACAAGAAGCTTAGCCAGTGAGCGGTAAGAAAAGGTGTTCCCTCTGTAGTTCACTCAGATCACTGGCTCCACCCTTTCCCCTCCAATCCCAGCTCCAACCCTGCACAGGCCTGTAACCTCTGGCTGAGGTTGCAGGCCTGGGCAGGGGACCCCCAGACCCCTGCATTGCCAGCTCTGCCCATGCCCAGACCCCTCCGATTGCAGGCTCCACCCCTGCTCCTCCAATCACCAGCTCTGCCCCTGCCCAGGCCCTGATATCGCAGGCTCCACCCTTGCCCCTCAGATCGCTGGCTCTGCAAAGTCCAGGCCCCTGTGATCTCTAGCCTTGCCCCTTCCCAGGCCTGAGGCCTCTGGCCCAGGCCTTATGCCTGGGTAGGGCACTCTCATACCCTCTGATCACCAGCTCTGCCTTTTCCCATGCCTGAGGCCTCTGGCAGGCCTCTGGCCTGGGCAGGGGACCCCCAGCCCCCTCTGATCACCTGTTTTGCCCCTTGGGCCCCCCGCCTTCCCTGCCACCTGTCTGGCTAACAGGCCTGACCACTTCAGTGGTGGGTCTGAGCCAGACTGGGTGCCACCATCTTGTGGCTATGGGCACTGCCATCTTGTGGCCATGGGCGTCACCATCTTTGTGATGGAGTGATGCCTAATTTGCATATTACTCTTTTATTAGATAGTATGTGACTATGGGCACTGCTATCTTGTGGCTATGGGGTGGCCATCTTTGTGATGGAGTGGTGCCTAACTTGCATATTACTCTTTTATTAGATAGGATGTGGCAATGGGCACCACCATCTTGTGGCTATGGGGTGGTCATCTTTGTGATGGAGTGACACCTAATTTGCATATTACTCTTTTATTAGATAAGGTAATAGTCAAAGCAGTGGGTGCTGGCATAAAACCAGATACATCGACCAATGGCCAAAAACAAACCCTTACAGGTCACCTAATATTTGACAAGGGAACCAAGCCTATTTAATGGCAAAAAGTCAGTCTTTTTAATGAATGGTGCTGAGAAATTAAATACTCACATGTAAAAGAATGAAACTAGACCCCAATTTTACACCATGAACAAAAGCAACTCAAAGTTGATTAAAGACTTAAATTTAAGACAGCATACTATAACACTTCAGGGGAAGAGAGAGAGAGAGAGAGAGAGCCCCTTGACATGGTTCTTGGCAGTGAATTTTTGGACTACATCAAACTATAAAACGTTTCTGCACAGAAAAATAAATCTATCAACAAAATGAAAAGACAACTTACAAAATAAGAAAAAAACCTGCAACCAATCTGTCTGTAAAGGGGTAACTATCATACTATTCAATATTAAAAAGGTGTTACTATCTTCATACTACTCAATAGCAAAAACAACAACAACAAAAAACAAATAACCCAATTTAAAAACAGGCTAAAGGACCGAAATAGACATTTTCAAGAAGATATATGAATGGCCAAGAGGTACATGAAAAGGTACTCAACATCACTAATCTGGGAAATGCAAATCAAAACCACAGTGAGATATCACCTCCTGCCTGTTAGAATGGGTATTATAAAAAAGATAAGATAGCAAATGCTGGTGAGGATGTGGAGTAAAAGGAACCCCCTACACTGTTAGTGGGATTGTAAATCAGTGTAGCCACTGTGGAAAATGGTATAGAGGTTCTTCAAAAAATTAAAAATATACTACCACATGATTTAGCATTTCTACTTCTGGGAATATATTAGAAGGAAACGAAACACTGTATTGAAGAGATGCCTGCACTCCCATGTTCATAGCAGCATCTATTTAGAATAGTCAAGACATGGGAGCAAATGCCCATCAGCCAGTGAATGAATAAGAGTTGTGAGGTGTATTCACTGAGTGGCCAGATTATTATGACCACCTGATGTTTGTAGGCAAATTAGCCATACACTGCATCGTATGGGATATGGAAGCCAAAGGCCTGTTTGAACACCTTTGCTGTCTGCAGTTACCAAGATAAAATGTCTCCAATTCTCACAGGAACACAAGGATTGGACATTCAAACATTAGAAAAAAGTCATGTGGTCTAATGAATCACGTTTCCAGTTGCATCATGCAGATGGCAGAGTGAGAATTTGGTAGAAACAGTATGAAAGTATGCACCCGACATGCATGAGTACAACCCTTCAAGCTGGTGGGGGCAGTGTTATGGTTTGGGGCATGTTTTCCTGGCATGATTTGGGCCTTTTAACTCATGTGGAACAATGCCTGGATACCACAACATACCTAAGTATCGTTGCTGATCAAGTTCATCCTATCACGCTGATGACGTATCGCAATGGAGATGGCTTCTTCCAACAAGACAATGCGCCATGCCACAGTGCTCATATTGTGCAGCAGCGGTTTCAAGAACATGAGGGAAACTTTACCTTGCTTAGGTGGCCCCACAATCACCAGATCTCAATCCAATTGAGCATTTGTGGGATGAAGTTAAAAGAGCCATTAGGCAGCTGGCTCCACAACCATCAAATCTCACAGAACTGGACAGTGCTATTCATCAGGCATGGTGTCAGATTCTCCGCATCACCTTTCAACATCTCGTGGAGTCAATGCCAAGAAGAATTGCTCCAGGATTGAAGGCAAAAGGTGGCCCAATGAATTACTGATGGGGTGGTCATAATAATCTGGTCAATCGTAATAATCTGGCCACTCAGTGTGTGTGTGTGTGTGTGTGTGTGTGTGTATATATATATATACATATATATATATACACACACTAGGGGCCTGGTGCACAAAAATTTGTGCACTCGGTGGGGTCCCTCAGCCCTGTCTGTGCCCTCTTGCAGTCTGGGAGCCTTCAGGGGATGTTCACCTGCTGGTGTGCCTGGCCAGCCTGGGTGAGGGGCTAATGGCTGTTTGCAGGCTGGCCAAGCCCCCCAGTGGAAACTCTCACCCCATGGGGGTGTGGCCAGCCTGGGTGAGGGTCTGAGGGTTGTTTTCAGGCTGCCCACAGTCCCTTCAGGGTTTGGGTCTCTACTGGGGAGCTTGGCCAGCCTGGGTGAGGGGCTGAGGGTCGTTTTCAGGTTGGCCACAGCCCCTTCAGGGTTTGAGTCCCTACTGGGGTGCCTGGCCAGCCTGGGTGAGGGGTTGAGGGCTGTTTGAAGGCTGGCCACAGTTCCCATTGACCCAAGGTCCCAGTGAGGCTGGCTGGAAGCAGGTTTTGGGGGTTTATTTATCTTCTATAATTGAAACTTTGTTGCTTTGAGCAGAGGCCACAGCCTGCCTAGGCAGGCAACAAAGCCTCCTGTTTGCTTCAGCTCTGTAGCTTTTATAATTGAAACTTTGTTGCCTTGAGCAGAGGCCACAACTGGCCGAGGCAGGCAGTTTCCTCCATCTCCTGTTTGATCTAGCTCTGTGGCTGCTGGCTGCCATCTTGGCTGGATTAATTTGCATACCATCACTCTGATTGGCTGGTGGGCATGGTTTGGGTGTAACGGAGTGAGGGTTAATTTGCATGTTACTCTTTTATTAGATTAGATATACACACATATATATCCCACATTCAAAGGCTGTTAAATCACATTGTTTACTCATATCTTCAGAAAAAAATCACTTCTACCGTCATGGTAAATAACCTGCTTCCCTATTATAATGTTCTGGCCTTCTAGCAACTTCAGCGTGAAATTATAGCTAATTTGCCTACAAACGTCAGGTGGTCATAATAATCTGGCCACTCAGTGTATATGGAAATCCCACCACTTGCAACAACATGGGTAGATCTTGAGAACATTATGCTAAATGAAATAAGTCAGACAGAGAAAGGCAAATATCATATGGTTTCACTTATATGTGGAAACTTAAGAAGAAGGAGGAGTAGAAAAAAAGGAGGGAGAGAAAGAAGAAAACAAACTTACAGAAAAATGGACCAGATTTATAGTTACCAGAGGCAGGGGATGGAGGAGGGAGAACTAGATGAAGGTGGTCAAAAGGTATAAACTTCCCATCAGAAGATAATAAGTACTGGGGATGTAATATATAATATGACGACTGCAGTTTGCATTTAACACTGCTGTAAAGTATATATGAAAATTGTTAGAGTAAATTCTAAGACTTCTCACCAAACACACAAAAATTGTTTTTTTTTCTTTTCTTTTTTCTCTCTATATGACATAATGAATGTTAATTAAACTTATTGTGGTAATCATTTTACAGTATCTGTAAGTCAAATCATTGTGCTGCACACCTTAAACATATGTAGTGCCGTATGCCAACCATATCTCAATTAAACTGAAAAAAATAAACTCTCTTAATTATTAGGGAAGTAATTAAGAACTATATGCCTTCACTAAGAGTTAAAATATTATAAATATGCATTTAAAACACTTTTGATTTCAAACACACAAAAATAAAAATAAAGACACTATTTATTCCAGTTTTCCTATTCCAGCTTTAACAATAACTAATTTATGCAGTATTTACCACATGTAAAACATTGTACTAAAAATGTGGGCATTACTAACCAACTTTAGAAGCTAGAACAGTGAGGAGTTACTTGCCTATATTCATATAACCAATAAGTGGCAGAGTCTGAATTCGAGTCACCTTTTTCCATCTTCAAAGTGAGTCCTCTTAATCCAGTGCTATACCACCTCTTAGGACCACATCACTCTCCAGGGATGATTGATTGATTTAGAGTCTTACAGCTCGCTCAGATTCCTGCCAAAACTAGATCACATCCATGTGATCCCCTGCTCCCCACCCCACCACACACACGCACACACACTCCTGTCCATCTCCAGTATCCATTGTCAGTTTACAATGGGAACATATGTATGATCTAATCATTGTCAGCAGAGCCCCTGCCGTAAGGCCCCTCGATGGCTAGATCTCCCCATTAGAAAGCACATTCATTTAGATGTGGAGTGCAGACACTTAGGATGTCTGCAGGAGAAGGAAACAGGAAATGGAAGAGTGTGTTAGAGGATAGAGCAAATGGACAACCTCTGTCACAGTTTTCTGCAAACCAGTCCGACTTTAGAAGACAAGGGAAGAAGACAGATTCCCAAGCCCCAAAATACTCTATCAAGAATCTCAACTTCCTGTTCTACCTCTCCTCCCCCACCTCTCAAGCCCTGGAGTCAGACTCCCTTCTCACCTTAGCTGATGACCTAATGTCTTAGGCACTCATGACCATCCAAGAGAGGACACTTTGTCTGTGTTAAGGAGCACAATTCATAAATAATGTTGGAACATCAGACACAAAGCAAACTGCCCTGGACACCTCAATAAATGGTCACCTTATACTATGTCCCAGTTGTCCTTCCTGAAAAACAGATTTTCAATGGGCAGTGGCAGTAAATGGCCCATCCGCAGAAGCAGCAAAGCTTTCCCTGTGGGGACTCAGTCCAGTTTCTTCTCCTGTGGCGTCTCCCCAGGTGGCAGCTGTCACTGGCACAGAGAACCTACAAAGGCAGCACTTGGCAAAACAGGTTGGCTCATTTTAATTCAGATTTAATTCATTCTACCAAAATCTTCTTTCTGATGGAGATGTTAATTGCAGATAATGTTTATGGAGGTGAATTTCTTAGCAAACTAGATCCAAAAGGCACCAAATGGAAAAGGCAGGACACGTGTTAGCAATAGAATTTGGCTGAGACACTTTCCTCTGCCTTGGGAGAGGAGAGCAAAAGCAAAGGTTTGCTGCCACCTGCTGGTTAATGTGAGTCCCTACTAGCAAGAGGACAGCATCTGGGCTCAAGACATTTGGGTGCTTCAGGGAGTTTCCGGGAACCCAGACTCCTCAACTTAACTCCTATCAGAGCTGAGTCATGGGGCTATCATTTCAAGCATTTAGTCAACAAATATTTACTGCAAATCCGTTGCACCCTAAGCCAGGAGAAAAGTAAAAATATCATTAAGATGAAACTCCCACCTGTGATGAGTTTAAATCTATTTCACTAGAGAAGAGATATTGTCTAATACATATTTGTATTGTCAGAAAAAAAGAGCTTTACTTGTGATATGGTAAAGATTTTAGGTTCCATAGTAAGACGCATATTGTAAAATGTCTCTGTTCGTTTTGATGAGAAAACCATGAATGTGTCACAGGGAAGCTAATCATAGAAAATTTTATAAATAGGGATTATATTTATTGCTACCTCTTGCTTCTACTTTCCTTATGACCTCTTCCTTTTATCCTATTTCTACTACACTCATGAATCCAGTGGTCTCACATATGAGTGGAAAATTAATCTTATAAAGTTCTTTCTAAAATGTAATATTAAATATTTTCCAAATGTGTTTATATTAAAGGACTTGGAGAAGAGAGAACAAGCAAAAGCAGCAATACAGAGCAAGCATACTATTAATGAATTGGTTAAACAGCAAAATACCATGAGGTTATAAATGGGTTTTTTGGTTTTGAGATCTTTTTTTCTTGTGGTTTTTATATTTGTTTGTGTTTTTTACTTCAGCTGCTGATGTTGAGGCTAAATCAAGCTTTAAGGCATGAACTTGTCCCCTGGGCTTTAATCACAGGTTTCACCTTTCAGTAATTATGTATGTATTCTTAGGCAAACTACATGAATTATCTGTGTCTGTTTCTTCTCTTGTAAAATGACTAGAGGCCTGGTGCATGAAATTCATGCACTGGGGGGGGTTGGTTGTCCCTCAACGGAGCCTGCACCCTCTCCAATTTGGGACCCCTCAGGGGATCCCTGTGGGATCCGGCCTAAACCGGCAGTTGGACATCCCTCTCACAATATGAGACAGCTGGCTCCCAACTGCTCGCCTGCCTGCCTGCCTGATTGCCCCTAACAGCTTCTGTCTGTCAGCTTGATCACCCCCTAACCACTCCCCTGCCAACCCAGTTGCCCACAACTGTCCTCCCCTGATGGCCTGGTCATCTATAACTGCCCTCCCCTGCAGGCCTGGTCACCCCTAACTGCCCTCCTCTGCTGGCTTGGTCACCCACAACTGCCCTCCCCTGCCAGCCATCTTGCAGCTGTGGGTGCTGCCATCTTTGAGGGTAAGGTAGTCAATTAGCATATTCCCTCCTTATTGGCTGTGGGTGCTGCCATGTTTGAAAGCAGGGCAGTCAATTAGCATATTCCCTCCTTATTGGTTGTGGACACCACCATCTTTGCAACAATGTGAAGATCAATTAGCATATTCCCTCTTTATTAGATAGGACTAGTGGCTTGGTGCATGATATTCATGCACATTAAAAGGGAATTAATTAGAGGAAATATTTTAATATTGCTATTTGCCCTTTCTCTATAAGAGAAGTGTCAGAGATGAAAGAAAATTACTAAAATGTATATGAAAATCTCCCTCCTGTCAGAGTCTGGGGCACACCATGGGACCTAGAGTCAAGTTCCCACCCACCAACTACATGCACTTTGAAAATGCAGGAGACCCAGACCCGGTTAGCCCCACCCACATTGAGTGAGACCCAGACCCAACTGGCCCCACCCCCATCAAACGCCTCTGGGCAGAAGCTGCAGCCTCAAGTCCCTCAGCCCAGCACCAGGGGGCCGGGGGTGCAGTTCAGGTCCCTTGTCAAGCCCCGCTAGGCAGGGGCTGGGGCAGAGGATGTGACCTGAGGTCCCTCACCCTGGCCAGGTGCCATGCAGCCTCAGGTCCCTGCTGTTCAGTCGTGACGTTATGGCATCCAGGATAATTTGCATATTCCTCTAGTATATAGATAGATAATAGCACCTATCTCAGAATGAAGAATACTTTTGAAAGTGTAAGGGGGCTGCCCTGACTGGTTTGGCTCAGTGGATAGAGCATCGGCCTGCGGACTTAAGGGTCCCAGGTTCGATTCTGGTCAAGGGCATGTGCCTTGGTTGCAGGCACATCCCCAGTGGGGTGTGGGCAAGAGGCAGTTAATCGATGTTTCTCTCTCATCGATGTTTCTTACTCTCTATCCCTCTCCCTTTCTCTCTGTAAAATCAATAAAATATATTTTTTAAAAAAGAAATTGTAAGGGGGCTACATTTATAAATATTCTATTTTTCTAATGGTAATAATCAGAGATTTCAAGGAATTAAAATATTTATGTCAAGCAGTTAGAATAGCATCTGGTACATAGTACACACTGATAAATGGCCTGTGCCTTTGCACACCTGTGTCTTTGTGTTTCCACTATATCCATTCTGTCTATAAGTAAATACTCAGGGAATAAACAACTTCCATTGGGGGTTCACTGAATTCACATTAACCAATGGCCAAGAGGAGCTGGAACCTGCAATAGTTGTCGGTGTAACACAGTCTTCAGTATAGAATCACCTCCATATAATTTCCTACCACTTGCCTGTGGGATCTCTATCTTGAGACTTTGTGAATCACAAACACAGGATATATGAACTGGTTATAAAACAAAACCCTGGTTATAAAACAAATGGGTCCTTTAACTGCTGATGTCTGTTAGAAAGACTGATACAGTGGAACAGAAATAAACTCCAGAGTCAGGCTGCTGCCAGTGGGAGAGCTTGTGTTAGATGTGCTCTGACCGAAAGTCACTCCCTCCTCCTCCAAAAGCAACAGAGACTCCAGAAACCCGCCCACCTTCGCAGCCCATGAACGTCATAGGCAGGAGCCACAATAAGCACTTGTAGAATCAGAGGGGATGCCCGGAAATCCCAGCTTTCCCATCCGTCTCAACAGGGACAGAGAAATGCAGCTGGTGAAAAACAAATGCCAAGTTTACTCCTTGAGCAGTTGTAGGCAGGGAAACTGAAAGCTCTGCAGTCTGGAAGCTGCCCAGACCTCAGCAGGTGACCTGTTGAATGTAAGCTCTCAGACCAGAAGGCAAAGCAGGAGGGAATGGAGGCAGGAACAGGAGGGCCATGGCATGGAAGGAAGGAGACACACAGAGAACAGGCGTGAGTCCTTTCTCTGAGCCAGGGTTCCTCCAGACCAGGCATCCTCAAACTACGGCCCGCAGGCCACATGCGGGTGTTTTTTGCACCACTGCCTGTCCTGCTTAAAATAAGATATGTGCAGTGTGCATAGGAATTTGTTCATAGTTTTTTTTAAACTATAGTCCAGCCCTCCAACGGTCTGAGGGACAGTGAACTGGCCCCTGTTTAAAAAGTTTGAGGACCGCCCTGACCAGTCTGGCTCAATGGATGGAGCGTCAGCCTGTAGACTCAGGGGTCCCAGGTTCGATTCCAGTCAAGGGCATGTGCCTTGGTTGTGGGCACATCCCCAGTGGGGAGTGTGCAGGAGGCAGCTGATCAGTGTTTCTTTTTCATCGATGTTTCTAATTCTCTATCCTTCTCTCTTCCTCTCTGTAAAAAAATCAACAAAATATATTTTAAAGAAAATAAAAAATAATAATAAATAAAAAGTTTGAGAACCCCTGCTCCAGACCTTAGTGAGGTTCATACTGTAGTTGTAACTTTGTTTTATTAATAATATGTTTTCTGGGCACATTTAAATCTATTAAGAAAAATGAACATTAATCATTTCAAGGTCTCTTTTGATCTCAATTCATCACTTATACAGTCTTCATAAAATCCCAAGTTTAAAATAATTCTTTTATATTTTAAAAAGTTACCTAAAACAAGGCTATTCTTCTTTTGGTCATGTTACACTTGCCTTTTTTTTAGCTATTGTCTATGCTCCAGGTACAATTTCTAAGCTATACGACTGATAAATCTTATGACTCATGAAGAAACAGTGGAATTCTGAGCAAGGGAGCAGCATAGAAACTGGTCGTCAGAGTGAAGACATGAAAGGAAAAAGTGGTGTCTAAAAAGCAACATCTCCATACTTTCAGACTCAATATTAATGTCTTGACAACTTGTCCCGACACTGCTTTTCACACATAATAAAGGAATACGTCCCTTCCCCGCTCACTGGAAGCAGGATGGCAAACAAGAACAAATTGTTCATTCCAAATTCTATTGACGTTACCCACACAATAGCTGTCAGTAACCTACTACTTTATCACCTTTGCCCGAGATTCTGGTACATTTTTGTATGAAATTGTATATGACAATCTATTTTTCATGGCCGTAGCAATGTCTCCAATGAAGGCAGCTATTGGAAATGAGTTCTCATTGTTATCCTACAGAGGAGCAGATGTGGTGTTGCACAGACAGGTCATCCTACTTCGTGTTCACTTAAAATAATGCAGGGGGGAAAATCTTTCAATTTAGGCAGAGCATGAACTCCCAGTTTGATATCGTGAGGTCGAAAACGTCCAGCAATAAATTGCTCAGTCAAACTTGGTTGGTGAATACTCATGACCTGTGACAGGACTGAGAAAATCTCCAGCTAGTGTTTCTTTCCCGACTTAAATAAAGCCTAGGTAACCACCTGCATCATTGTCCTGCCCACGTGAGATCCATCACTCAGAAACAGCCTTCAGCACCCACAGTCGGAGCCTCGGTGCCACCTACCACAACGTGGTTGTTAGAGGTTAAGACAAAAGGAAGACTCCGTCTCAGATCTAACATTGTTCTGCTGAGAACACAGAGGAAAAATGATAAGGAAAAATATTTTGGTGGAAAAATAAGAAAGGCTGGATCAACTTTTCTCTCCATCTTATTAATTAGCCATGAAATCCTTGCCTTTTCCCAGGGTTCTAACTGGGACACCCTGGTAATCGTGAAGGGTGCAATGCCATTAGACATTGAGTTTTCCTGCTCATGAGAGTCTACTTTTTTTTAACTTCTTTTCAATGTCCTGTTCTTTTTCATGTCCAAGTTATTGCCTCTTATTTATAGGAAAATGTATAAAGTGTAGTAATCTAATCACATGAGAGATTAAAAGGGGTCTGGTCTATACTGCCCTGGCCAGTGTTGCTCAGTGGTAGATTGTCAACTCTTGCACCAAAGGATCAAGAGTTCAATTCCTGATCAAGGGCACACACTTGGGTTGCAGGTTCTTGTGTCTCTCACATTGATCTTTCTCCCTTACTTTCTCCCTCTCTTCCCTCCCCCTCTCCTTTCCTCCCTCTCTTCCACTCTCTCTAAAAAATCAACAGAAAAAATACCCTCGAGTAAGGACTAACAAAAAACAAAACAAAAAAGAAATCTATACTGATTTTGCCTTGAGATCCACACAATTCAAAGGCCAGAAGCATCAGCATAAGTTTTTCCTTGTCCTGGGCATGTGTTTACCAGAAAGAAGAGAATCTGCATACAGCTGGTAGAGGCCTCATAGAATCCCAAAGTGGAAGAATATACTATAAATATTTAAATGGGCACTAGAAAGTAAGGAAGAAATTTTCTGCTGCCTTTAATAGTTGGCAGTAAATGAAAATTCCCCATGAGGTAGCATTTATAAGTTCACAGTGACATTAATTGAGTCAACCAGCTAGGGAGGCCATTGATAACAGAGTCAGACTAGCTGTCTGGTGCCTTGTTCATGTGAATGACTAGAGAAGAGAGATTCCTGTTCCAATCCAGAGAAGAAAATATCAAAAAGCTGCAAGCTGTCCTTGCTGGGGTGGGGAGAGAAGTGTATTGATGGCTTATCCAGTTTGTGTGCACTAATAACTACGTTACATGCTCTACATTTTCATTCCCTGTAGAGGCTATTTTTGTCTAAATATCCCCTCAGTCCTAGCATTTCCTGAACTTTTATCTATTCTTGCATTTACTCATTTAACCAGTGGTTGTACACAATACTGTGCAATATGCAGAGAAAAATTAAAAGATTCAGAACACACTCTTAAATATCTCATAATCTAATAGACGGGAGCTCTGCAGATAATCTCATTTTAGAAAGAAAATCATTCCTATCATGGTTAAACTGTTATAGACAGAGAACTAAGAGGATAGGCAGGTGCCTCAGCTGGTTTGGGAAGTGAAGGTGTCACACAGAGAAAGACATGTGTGAACTGGAACTTGAAAGTGAGATTTTGTCAGATCAACAATGGCAGGGACAAGGCTGGCCATGATCAGCCAAAGGATCACCATGCACAGCTGTCCAAAAGCATAGGAGAACAGACTTCTTCAGGGAACAATAAATTCTGTGACCACCCTCACTATTTTTCTATTTCTTCTTTGATTGAATCTTGATGAACAATAATCAATGTCATAGAATAATCCAAATAAATTTACCAATTGGGCTTAAAAGGTTCTTTTTATGACCATGATGGGTGGTGACTCAGTGAACTCGGCACCCCAAGGCAGTGAAGGGCAGCCCTCAAGACTTGTGCATGTGCCATTGAACATGGGGCTGAAGTTAGGACTATGGATTTTGGAATTAGGATGCCTGTGAACATTATGTAGACTAATGACACTGTGAGGTCTTTAGTGTGATATGTGGCATTAAGAAAAGCACTTAATAACTATCAGATGCTATTGCTATTACTTACATTATTAAAACTACTAGAGGCACAGTGAACAAAATTCATGCACTTGGGGGGGGGGGGAGCTCCCTCAGCCTGTCCTGCCCCTTCTCACAGTTCAGACATCCAGCTGTCAGTTGGACATCTTAGTGCTGCCTCGGAGGCAGGGTGAAGTCAGGAGAAGCTCCTGCCACCACCACTGCGCTCACCATCTGTGAGCCAGTTTTCTGGCTGAGAGGTGCTCCCCCTGTGGGAGTGCTCTAACCACTAGGGGACAGCTCCTGCATCGAGCATCTGCTCTCTAGAGGGCAGTGCATGTCATAGCAACCGGTCATTCCACCATTTGGTCAATTTGCATATTGCCCTTTTATTATACAGGATTATTATTTGGAAGTCATAGTTATACTGTGATAGTTAAGAATTTTGGTGTCCATCAAGACATTTAACTCTATAGGACAAGAGTATGAGTTAAGATGAGTACTATAGAATTATTTTATGATATTTCAGAATAACTTAAATCTAAAAATCAATGCAAATTGTCAGAAAACAAATTCATAGACTATAAATGATACATTTAATATAATTCATATTTACCTATATGTATATTTCTATCTGCAGCATCTATTCATAGTGTAAAGAGAAAAACAGTGGATGGATACACATGGGTGTGATTTTAATTAAATTATAGATATTTGTGAATGGATTTTTTTTAAATGTAGCTTCCTAAAAGATTCTCACATTTTACTACATTTCCTTATTAGTTTGGCAATATCTAGCAGGGAAAGATATTCTATGGCAGTTTGTGTATTTGTCCTTTCTTTACATTAAATGAGTGTTGTTACTTGGCTGTCTTACCCAAAAGTTTTCTGAAGATGTCAGATTTTTTTTAACTCCAAAAAACAGGGTTTTCTATTGTGGGTGCATTAACTCTAAGAAACAAAGCAAAACTTAGCCCCATGAACACAAATGAATTTTAAGTCGCTCCATAATTTTTAAGAAAAAAAAATGAGCCTGCCATCTGAATAATGTCTTAGAAAACAGGGGGATCCTCCCCCCCTCCCCCCCGCATATTAACATCAGTTGGTAAATAACAATTCACTGTCATCAACATGCCAACATGCAAGAAATTGAAACTGATGACCAGACTATGGCAATGGAGCCATACCTTGTTTAGAAAGGGGAGTTCTGACAACGGGGGTGGGAAGTCATGCTGCATATGCTGTCAGAATCTATGAATCTAAGGGTGACAAGCATGTGTTCAACAAACACTGTTGGAGCCCATGCCATAGGCCAAGCAGTGTCCCTGGTGCCAGGAAGAGAGCAATGCAGAAACAGACAAAGGTCATGGCCCTCGTGTTACCCACACTCCAAGGTCATTCCTCTTCATCCCACCTTCAGCTTGTTCGCCCTGAGTTAGACACAGTCAGAAGCGGAGCATGCTGTGACAGGCCACCCAGGTCCTCTTTCAGGAGTGGAAGACTGGTCAGGGGGCACACACTGCCAGTTATAAGATGAATAAGTTCTGGGAACCTAATGTACAGTATGGGGATTCTAGTTAGTCATACTGTATTACATACTTGAAAGCTGATAAAAAAGTAGATCTTCAAGGTTCTCACCATCAATAAAAAGGAAATGTAGTTATGTAATATGGTGGAGGTACTAGCTAATGCTTTGGTGGTAATCATTTTGAAACTTATATCAAATCAACACATTGTACACAGAAAACTTACACAATGTTATATTGCATCTCAATAAAATGAGATAGGGATGGATTTATTTCCTCCACTGCTGTGAGCACAACTGTCAACCCTCTTTGGAGAGTTGAAGTGGCTGAAGAAAATGGCTTTACCTAAAATCACACTTCCCTCTGGAGCAGCTCATAGCCAAGGCTGACAACTTCAGAAAAAGGACATGTGAGCTTCAGAGCCCCCATGAGGCCAGCTGAGGCCTGTATTGACTCCATCCCTTTCTGCTTTCTTTTCTTCCTTAAGAATTGACCCCAAGTGTATCGCTAAGATCATTGTCTGTTCAGGCTTCTGTATATCTTTCTATATTTTCCAGTTGGATTCCCAGGGAACCCAACTGGCAACATTTTGCATCAGGAGTGAGAAAGCAATTGCCAAACTGAGAATTTCAAACTGGATCACCGGCCCACCAGCTGGCATTCAGGACCTATCTCTGATGACAGCAGCAGCACCAATAGCCTCTGGCACATAGTAACAGTGCAATTGTTGAAACTTTTACAGGTAGTGAACAAAAATTCAGGAATAAATTATCTGGGTGTGGAGGGATATTGGGGGAAAATAGCATAAGAACAGTGGAAATAGTTGCCTATTGCCATTCATTGGCATTCTGGATAAAGAAAACAAAAAGCTGAGATGGATAAACTGGCAATTAAAAGCTAAATATAAAAGACGAGGTGCTTCTTGGTAGTGAATAAAGTGGTTCTTATCTCCTCAACAGGAGAGCAGAGAAAGCTGTGGACCCACCTGACACATGGGATGGAGACATCTATGTTGATGCGCTCAAAAACCAGACTTTTGGAAACTCTCTAAGCCTGCAGAAATGGCCCAATTCTCCCAGGATAGGGTTGGCCCCCTTCTTTTTACTTGAAACCATGCAGAGATCTCCTTCATGCAAAAGAACATGTGCCCACTCATGCCCTGCCCCCCCCCACTCTCCCACCTGGCCACTTCACCAATAACTACGGTTAAATCACAATATAACCCAGCTGGAGACATGCTGAAGGAAAGGGGCGATACTTCCTAGAAACTTCATGGTGCTGTAGTAGCCAGAAAAGCACAAACAGGACTCTACTTTGAGTGGACTAAGGTGCATAAAACATAAATTTAAATAAAAGTTTATTGCTGTTGGAACAGCCTCTGACAAGGACCCTTGAAAATGGTGCAAACACATGGCTAGAGGCCTGAGGAAGGTGATGGCCCACACTAAGTAAGATAGAAATACCACAATCACTGTTCCAGTTAACATAAAGAAATGGAAAATAGAGAAGTGGTTCTGTCCATGCGGATGAGCTTTGCAAAGCCAGAAAACCCACCAGATCACTTTGCTCCACAGGAGATATAAAGGAGATTCCATTTATGAAAGCAACAAGGAATGCCTGGTGAGTGGGGCAAGAACGGCACTAAGAAGTTTGGTGGCGGCTCCCCTACATGGTCCCGAGCAGATGATAGCAGATTCAGAAATGGGCTCACTGCCCTAACCGGTTTGGCTCAGTGGATAGAGTGTCGGCCTGTAGACTGAAAGGTCCCAGGTTCGATTCCAGTCAAGGGCATGTACCTTGGTTACGGGCACATCCCCAGTAGGTGGTGTGCAGGAGGCCGCTGAATTGATGTTTCTCTCTCATCAATGTTTCTAATTCTCTATCCCTCTCCCTTCCTCTCTGTAAAAAAAAAAAAAAAAAAAAAAATCAATAAAATATATTTTTAAAAATAAAAAGAAAGAAGGAAATGGGCTCACATCTGATACAGAGAGCATGCTGAATCTCCAAAATAATCAAGGCTGTAGATCAGCACTTAGCCAAAAAGCCAGGTGAATGAAACTATTGTAATAAGTGGCAAGATCAAAGTGGCAGCAAAGGGAGCCTGGCCAGCTGGGGGTTATGAAAATGGTTAATAGAAAAGAGCTTCAATTGTAAAATAAAAAATTATTTTAAAAGAAAAAAACACACACACACACACACAAGAAAAGAGCTTCCCTAAGGGTGAACTAGATGGGCAGTCAACAAAGGTGTTTTCAACCTATAGGATTAAAGAAATCTGAGATGATTAATCAGGCAGTTACCACAACACCAAGTCACGATTCCTTCATTTGTTTCTAGACCTGAGCCAGGTTTCAGAATCAGAATCCACTGATTGAAGAAGCCATATCTCCAGAAGGGAGAACCCAACAACACCATGACGAGCATGCAAGGCATGATTCTCCTGATCTTCCCCAAAGAGCTCCCTCACAGTCTTTCCTCATGGCTGCAGTTCTCTACTGAAGAGCTTAGCTCTAGAGGGTGAGCCTTTCCTATGCTCATAGCGAAGGCTCTCTCCAGTTTCCTCCCATTGTTCTCTACCTCCTCACCTTGCCCCTTTAGATAGAGAAGTATAAATGGCTCTTGTTTATTGCTAGCCCTGGGAGCTTCATTTACCTTTTCTTTTTTTTTTTTTGGGGGGGGGGGAGTGGGGGCCAGAGGTTCCTGTAGCCCTGCTCACACCTTTGTGAAGGGCCCCCTTAATAAATTCTGCCTAATTAAGTCATTGACTATGCAATCTGTCTCCTGCGGTGTCCCTGATAAATACAGACCAGCTAGGGCTATGTGGGCCAGGAACTCAGAAATCGAACCGATGGCTAGCTGCATGACCTGAAGCAAGTGACTTCACCTTTATAAGCCTTTGTTCCCTCTTCTAGTACTTGAGAAAGCAATGATACTGCCTATGTCTGAATATTTTCAGCTCTAAACTACAGAAAGATCTAAACCAAATTGACCAAAATAACCATCACACTCACCTCATACACAAGAAAATTCAGGGAGCACAGGACTTTGAGTGAAGTACGTCAGGGCTCTGGCGCCATTTCATTGTAATTCTCTTGCTTTGCCCTCCTCTGTGTGTGGGTTTTGTTTCAGGTTGGCTTCCTTCACTGTTGAAAGAAGATCATGAGCAGCAACAGGACGATGCTTTCTCTTCTGAAGCAGGGAGTCTCCCAGGGGTGAGGACGACGGAGCCCCTAAGCGCTAGGACGCTTGCATGCATGACTTCGGAGACCAGGTTCTGTGACACAGGTCTAATTTTATTGAGGAAGTACAGCGGTATATATTAGCAGAGGTGGCCAATCATGGAACATATTCTTAGGGAGCCAATGAGCGTAAAGGTTGGGGTACTGTGTACGTGGCTCTGGGAGGGGCTCAGGCGGGTGTTGCCATCTTCCTGGTTTGCCAGAAAGATCTGAACTGCTGGAGTGAGCTCACAGCATTGCATCAGCCACTGCACCGAGATAAATCTCCTGTGCTCTACCTACACTCTTCCATCCAATGAGAGTGAACCTCCTTCACTTGAACCACAGAATGATAGCCTTTCCTTCAATCTGATTGGGTCAACTTGATTTGCTTGACCACCCTTTTATCAATAAACATTGCTCTGATTGGCTAAGATTTATGTACTGAACCACTCATTGGCAAGGGGAATGATATTACCAAGATTAATTTAAATGAATTAGCATCCATCCCTGGAATTGAACTACCATGGGCTGCCTGAGTTTCATGGGCTACCTGAAAGAAACAGATATCTGCGGGAAAGGGTTCAAGTGAACATCCTCCTGTGGAGAGCAGGCTTGGGCTGGTATAGCTATGTGCAAAGTGCACCTGTACTCCAAGGGAAAGGATATCATTATTCCTCATTTAATAATCAAAAACAATTGATCCCTGGATGGTGTGGTTCAGTTGTAGAGCTTTGTCCTGTACATCGGTTAGAAGGTTGCTAACCAATTCCTGGTCAAGGGTTGTGGGTTTAATATTTTGTTTTCATGTTTTATTCTCATGCTATTGCATCAATGTTTCTCTCTCTATCCCTCTCCCTTCCTTTCTCTCATTAAAAAAATCAATAAATGACTCTTTAAAAGCAAATTTAAAAAAAGACAATTGAGTGATAGATGTATAGTAACAGATGTTAACTAGACTTATTGTGGTGATGATTTCACAATATATATATAAATATTTAATCACCTAAAATTAATGTGATGTTATACATAAGCTAGTGGCCCAGTGCACAAATTTATGCATTTTTGAAAGGAACTGTGGTCCTCAAGGCTGCGGTGGGCACAGGAGTAGGTCTCAGCCCATCCTCCACACCCCCACCTGGCCCTTCCTGCAGCCCTGCTCCCACGGCCACTGCCAGCAGCAGGTGCAAGAGGCAGCTGCTGGCCCCAATTGCCTCTCAGGAGCAGGGGGAAACTGAGAAGCTCTGAGGGGTGATTGGGGCAGGCAGCCACTGATAGCACTGAGTTATCAGGGCCAATGCCGGGTGCTGGCAGCGAGGGCAAGCAGCAGCTCTGGCTCCAGCAGCAGGTGCAAGTGCCAGGCGGGACCACAGCATGTGGGAGCAAAGAATTTTAGTAACCATTAGAAGCTTGCCCCGATGACAGAGACCGGTGGCCTGCCTTGGTCTGGTGCCCCCGTTTACCTGCTCCACAATCCCACTGTGGCTGACACCCAACATGTTCCATGTGCACTGGGTGGTCAGCATATGGTCAGCACACGGTCAGCACAAGTCATAGCGACCAACCGATTGTTCAGTTGTTGCATCATTCAGTCTATTTGCATATCAGGGTTTCATATATATATATATATATATATATATATATATATATATATATTAGATTACAACTCAATAAAAAATTTCTAATATTAAAAATGATTAACAAACAATTAAGCTTGGTCAGCAACTTGGTAGAGTTGAGCCATACACTTGTGGTATGTATACATTTCTATATGTATACTAAATATACATATAATTTGTTGACACTCAACTGCACATTCCTTATCAACTACTACTATTTTCATTTCCTGTTCTAAGGCAAGCTTAGCAAAGAGTAATATGCCCCCCACTTCCCACATCTTCCACTCATTCTTTAATTCACACTCATCAGGCTAATTTAATTGCACCACCATTCCCTCATAATTGCTCTAGTTACCATCACCAATAACATTATGGTTAAGCCAACAGATTCAATTCAGTCCTCACCTTAGTTGACTTCTGAGAAGCATCTACCCAGTGGGCATCTCCCTTGTTTGGTGTCTGTGACTCCATACTTAACAGTTTTGCTGTTACAACTCTAATCATCCCTTGGGATCCTTTGCTTACTCATTCTTCTATACAAAACTTCTAAACGTTGGAGATATATTCTAGTAGTTCTCAAACTTTAGCATGAATCAGAATCACCTAGATTTCTGGGCCCCACTCCCAGAATTTCTAATTCACTAGGTCTAGAGTGGAGTCCAAAACTTTGCATTTCTAAGTTCCCAGATGCTGCTGCTGCTGCTCTAGAGATCATACTTCGAGGATCACTGTCCTACCTGGCACTCCTCTGGACTTAGATCTATATATTAATTTGACAAAACTACTTGGCTATTTCCCAGACATTACAGGTGCTACTTGTCTAAAGCTGATCTCGTAACCTGGCACTCACATCTGCTTCTCTTCTAGTTATCCGTGTCTTAATACACTCAACTGCTTGCTCAAGCCGGGCACCTAGATGCCATCCTTGATTATTCCTTCTCCTTCACTCACCATATAATTAATTACCAACTCCTGGCTCTTCCACCTCTTACATATCTCTCAAATCCATCACCATCATCCCTCAACCAAAACCTTTGTCTAGAAGTTTGCATGGCTTCCCAGCGAGTCTCCGGGATCCATACACTGAGTCATGCTTGACATATCTGCCAGTGACCTTCTCTAAATCATATTTCATCCCATTATTTGCTTATGATTTTTTTTATTTTAAACTTTTACATAGTCTTTAAAATGCTCTTAGAAAAATTCAAAGTCCATGGTATGGCCTATAGTCTATGGGAGATATTCTCCAGCCTCATCTCATGGCAATGTCCACCAGGCACCAGCCATGCCAGACCGACTCTCAGTTCCTTGTGCACATTATGTTCCTCCCATCTGTGTCCTGTGCACTGCCTTCCTCCGTGCCTCTTCCCCCACCCATGCCCCCTTCACCAAACTAACCCCTAGTCTTCCTTGGCTTCCTAAACTCAATTGTTTTAAATTCTGTAAGACTATATGTGTAATTCTTATAAGAAATGCATTTGTTCTTTGGGATACTTTTGAATATATTGTTCATAATTAAATGGCATTTCATTTGCTTCTGAGCTCTGAAAAGCAGAAACTGCATGTCTTATTTTTGTGAACTCCAAACGTA
This sequence comes from Murina feae, assembly GCA_004026665.1. Lineage (NCBI taxonomy): Eukaryota > Metazoa > Chordata > Mammalia > Chiroptera > Vespertilionidae > Murina > Murina feae. Next base: position 53,772 of record PVJC01002842.1, read on the forward strand.
GGTACCATTCACTATTTTTGAAGAAGAATAAATTGATGTGTTGGGGAGCACAAGTGAGGTAGCTAATGTCTCTGGACCTAGAGGGACGAAGAGAAGCTGTGCAGAGGATCAGATATTTGAGTTGAGTGGAGGCACCGGAGTTTACCTGGCAAGCAGGGACAGGTACAGTTTTCACAAAGTGATTGTCCCCAGAGAATGATAGGATTCTTACCATCTCTTTCTTACCAAAGCATTTCTTCAGTGGCTGTATAGAAGCCTTAGGTTCTCTCAGAGGGTGGCCATCCTTCCAGAAACTTTTGTATGCAAATTCAAATTCTGCTCAGTTTATGCAGGAAAGAGGCTGGCCACAGAGAGAGGCAGGTGAGTGATTTGTTAGGTCCACCAGCAATCCTATACTCAGAGATGTGAAGATTCTCATGGCTGCACATCGGGAAGAGAGAGAGAGAGGATGGATCCACTGGAGAGTCGTTGTTTGGCATAAGGAGGGAATACGAACTGGTCCACTGCCAAGTTGCCCCGAGATAGAGAAGTAAATGTGTTATGTAAGGGTTAAAACAACAACTTAGAGGATGAGAATATATTTTCACCTTTCCAAGCAGCAGGATTTGCAACCTCACTGAACCCTTGTCAATATTTACCCCTTTCCTCAGAGGGGTGTCACAGAGAACTCATGCCAGGATAGAACTTGTGGAGTCTTGGCCTTGAATAAATTATACATTATAGACAAAAATTATATGGCCGCTTCCCCATTGTTGTCTCTCTTCTGTTTTAGTAGCTCCATATACTAGTACTATTGGGAAGCCAATCCTGTGCACTTGGCAGAGCAGGCTTTTACGTGGTGAACATCGCCACCTAGTGTAGAGAGCTTGTGCTGCAGCATGTCACCCAAAAGAGGCCCGCGCCCCTCAGGGAGCAAAGGGAAAACCTTATTTTGCTGGGTCCCCTTTGACCTGGTGATGCCTCCTTTCAGAACATTCAAAGGAACTTATTCTCAAGGTGAGGTCCGCAAACCACCCGATATCACTAAAGACACAACAGGCCTTTAAATTCTAAAGTTTGTGAAATTGTCTTAAATATGAATTAATGGAGGCATACAGAGACTTATAGCGGGATGTTTGACACAGTAAAATAACTGAAAACATAATGATGTTTAGCAATAAAGGTTTTGTTAAATAAATTGTGGAACATTTTACAATCACTAAAAATAATAGTAGGGAAGAATATTTAAAGGCTTAAAAACGTTTTCACAAAATACAGTCTGTGTATATGCAAGTATATGTGCATATGTGTAAAAGTCCGTTTTTTTTAAAAAAAAAAAAAGCACACACAATATGTCCATTTATCATCCTACTCTTGGGAAGGAGAGAGAGAGAGGGAGGAAGAGAGAGAACAGATCTGCACCAAAACGCAGGCAACGATTACCTCTGAGTAGTGAATACAAGGTAATTTTTATTTTCTTCTTTTTTTCTTACCTGTAATTTTCAGGTTTTCTACCATAAACGTGTTATAACTGAGCTGTTAGTGTTTTACTAATGAAAACAAAAGCACTGATCCAACAGAGTTAATGAGCACAAACAGCTTCACTGCAACTCTGAGCTCTCAGCTGCACCGAAGTGATACTGTAGGGGGAGATTCAGTCTCCATCATCAAGGAGAGAACACACATACACACACACACACACACACACACACACAGTTGTGCCAGAGTAGCTGTGTTCCTAGATAGTGACATGAAGCAGGGCGGCCCACTCTGGTTCCAGCCAAAGAAAGCACTCTCCCAGCCGGGATGACCTCTTCAGACCCAGCTGTCTCAGAGAGGAAATAGTGGGTGCAGCCACAGCTCCCTATGGCTGTGGTCCTGATTCCCACACACTACACACGAGCAGTGCGCCCCTGCCTGTTGTTCTCTGCATTGCATAGACCACACCCCCCTTAAGCGCAAGGGAAATGTCTCCCCCTGCAGGTTTCTGAAAATGTGTCCACCATTTTATCCCAATTTAGTGTCTGGAAGAGAGAAAGATAGTCCCCTATATTTATATGCCAGCTATCTTGGTCAGGCCCTGGATGGGTGAGGGTGTAGAGCTGGGCAACCCCTGAGAAATGATGCCCACATGCAGCAGGAGCAGGAGTTTTATTTTTTTTAATATATTTTATTGATTTTTTACAGAGAGGAGAAGAGAGAGATAGAAAGTCAGAAATATCGACGAGAGAGAAACATCGATCAGCTGCCTCCTGCCCACCTCCTACTGGGGAATGTGCCTGCAACCAAGGCACTTGCCCTTGACTGGAATAGAACTTGGGACCTTTCAGTTCACAGGCCCATGCTCTATCCACTGGTCAGGGCAGGAGCAGGAGTTTGAGCTGGGGACCTGGCTCATGCAAAGGAGCACAGGTTCCTCCCACACTATATGCCTACAGGGAAAACATCAAAGGGATCCGTAAGGTGGCCACACAGATAAAGAAATCAGTCGGATTATACCAGGCTCCAAATCCTAGAGAAAATGTACACAATTTGCCTAAATTCTTGGCCCCTTTCATTCCTATCATTGAAGCTTGAGGCCCCTTTTGATGGTGTTATGTTAACTTCTAATACCTTTGTCAGTGACGCTGCATATTTCCTTTTGTATTAGAAAGGTTGCTTCTCTTTATTGGTTGTGGAATTAATGCCCCGTATTTACAATCTAGGCTCTAGGGGATTTAACGTTGGCTTTGTCTTGAAACATGGCATGTTGGGAGGCTCACTTCCAGCTCTGAGCAATGTGCCAGCAGCGAGAAGGCGGAAGGAGGCTGTCAAGGGCTGACTGGCTGTGCTTCGATGTTATTCATGCCTAGAGCCCAGGCGGTAAAAGTTGCTGAGGATGGGCTCCTAGGACAAACACTGCCCAGGGAGGGAAGCCTGCATTGGCAGTCTGAACATAGACCAAGTTGCCAGTCGAGTTACCAGTTTTTACATGGAAAATAAAAGTCCTCTGTGAGACGCTAAAATCTTTATACATTTTAATAATTTATAAAGGTGATTTTAAAATGTCACTGACTCTACCACTGTCACAGTGTTATAGTCACCAACACAGCAGGAGATGAAATTGAAAGACATTGATGAATTGGTTCTACTCATTCATTCAACAACGCTTAAAGCTTACAGGTGGCATTGAGGAACAAGGCAGGCATTGCTCCTGGGGTCATAGGGCTTATGGTTTCTCGGGGGAAAGTGATGTTTCAAATGTGGAACTACGGGAGTTACATGTGGTTGCCAGGTATGCCACTCGATAACAGCCCTGACTGTTGTCTGGCATCTATTCCGCTCAAAATCAGTCCCAGGGGAGGACGGGTGACCTAAAATCAGCCAATCAGCTAATTCTGCTCCTGGCCACTTAGGGATAGGTTCTGGATTGGGTACCTTATCGAAGGAAAGCAAATCGTAGCTAATAAGATATAATTCCCAAACTTTGATTTGAGCTTACAGAGGAGAAAACTCTCCAGCTGGATAGACAGAGATCAAGGTGGGATGCGGCAGCCACCTGCCACGACAAGGGGGAGGTGTAAGAGAGCAGGGTTGTACGAAGGACAGGTGGCACAGACACAGATAGGAAAACTGGGGTCTGGCAGGGTGTCTGGGCCCCCTTCAGCTTCCCCTGAAACCAGCTGTAATTCCAGCATTGGGGTATCACTCGAGCCAGTATTTTCCATGGTGGGATTGTGTGGAAATGTTCAAATGGATAGGTGCAGCCCAGCATGCCACGGAGACTTAGTCCCCCGGAAGGTCTCCCCTTTGGTCTCCAGTTCACCAAGGAAGGGAAAGAATGAGCCCACAAGAGGGAACAGTGCACACAGGCCTATAGCTCGGCAGAGCAGGGAACCCAGGCCATCATCTGTCACATGGCTCATGCCGCCCTATTTCTACACGGTAGTGATTATGTGCCATCCTCACTTTCAAATGGAAAACACTTGTTATAACACCACCAAACAGCCCCGTCATTCTTAATGAGAGAGAACGAGATGTCTGCATGGTAAAGAAGGGCTAAAAAAGACAGAAGCAAGTCACGCTTCTCTAAATAAGTAGCAGCAGACAGACACACTCTCACCACCTTTATGCATGTGTGGACATTTCCAACGAGGCTTCATGCTTTAATCGTGCTACTGAGGTGTGCTGATCTGAGCACTTTCAGGTGCTACAATATAACCATTTCAAAACACAATCTGAGAATACACAAGATGCTAAAGTAAATATTAACTTAATCTGACATAACAATTCCACTCCTAGAAATCTATTTCAAGAATAGTGGAAAGGCTTTATGGACTATGTCAATAACATCACCATTTGTAATATCAATGAAAATAATTTAAATTTCCAACAACAAAAAAAACACAGTAGCATCATTGTACTTCTAATGAATGTTATGCCAAAGGGTATTTATCAAAAGTTAATAACAGAAGAACGCATTCACTATAATGACAAATGAAAAGAACTGGATGTATACCATAAGCCTAACCCTAGGAAAGCAAACCACGTCCACATTCATGTCTTTGTTGATTCACATGTTAATTTGTAGGAATAAATGAGAAATTGATTAAATGTATTTCCTGGTGAGACTTAGTTTTTCCTGTGTGATCAAAGTAGTCAACTCAATTTTCCCCTGGGTTTTCAGGACATTCAGTGTGGTTAGCTGCTGTGCGTGCTTGTGTTTTTATCAGAAGCCCTAATAGCCCAAGACAACAGCTCAGCAGACAGTGATACTGGATCCGGGCTGTGCTGCCTGCTGGTGAGCTGAGCAGTTGTTGGTAATCAACCCAAATCCTGTTAACAATGTGACCACATGCACTGCTTATTGCTTATCGTTTCTAGCCTCATCTCTCTCTCCTTCTAAGTGAACGTTATAGATTGGTGTTGCCAAGAAACACCATGATTTGTACATTCAAGGAAACGTCATAAGGACCTTATTTAAAAATACATTTTCTTTTCTTTTTTTTCCAGGATGTGACAACATAGTTCACTTGACATGTCACCCACATACCTGGTCCACAAATAAAAAAACAAGGCAGTTTATGGTGAAGAGGAGAAATCTGCCCCAGAATTTAAATGCAAATAAACAGACAGGCAACTCTGATGCATGGAAGTCATTCATGAAAGACCCCCTCCTCACCTGACTTCCCGGGACCTGCTGTTACAGCTGGGATGTGGGGAGGGAATAAGCAAGTTGAGAGTACACTTCACGTAGGTAATAGTTTTCATTTGATAAAATAGCATAGGCTCTGCTATAAATGTTTTTTTTTTTTTAAATCACATGGAAATACCTCAAAAAAAAAAAAAATCTCTCACTGCTGCCTCAGTACTTTGACCAAAGGCCTAAATCTACAGACGGGCGAGGTCACATACCCTGACACTGAGAGGAGCAATCACAGATGCACACGTACTTCCCTGGGCTGTGTGCGTTCTAGAGTCTCTCACACCGTGCAGAACTAGTCACTACAACACCCAGAGGATAAATCTAGTCATCTAGTCACCTCCACAGCCCCACAGCTCCCGAGATGTCAATGCCGAGGCTCACAGAATCGCAGATCTGGCTAATTTCCCCCACAAAATGCAGCGCCTTTGGGGATGGTTAGGATATTTCCATTTATCCACCAGGTATTTCTATTTCATTTTCTTCCTCTCACGTCAACTCACGGACTCAAGGTGTGCAAAGGCTGGAAGGAACCCTGAGCGCATTCCGCCCTGTTCACAAAGTGGAGGAGGATGGGGGAGAGACGCTGGCAAAGGCAGCGAAACTTACAAATGCAGGGGTGAGGGGCCTGGAGGTCACGTGGCTAGAAGGCGGTTTCATTCCCAGGGGTAACCTTTGACTTGTGCTGGGAACTGTTGACCTTTTGGCCGCCTGCCCTTCTTCAAAAAGCCCAGGTCCCTTATAAATTCACCGCCCAGAGTCTCACCTGGGAAGTGTGAGCATCTCAGTAAGATACACTTCAGCTGAGCAGACTCAGGTGGCCATCATCTGGTAGAGATAATGCATGTTCTTTCTTATTTGTATCTAAGTTTATGTTTTAAGGGAATTTCTCTTTCAATAACGTCCCTATATAGGCTCCCACCACAGCAGAAGTCTGTCATCAAAACGTCTGCCTTCCCACCCTTCCTTCTCCTGAGTAACGGAAACTTCTCTTCATTTTCAAAAATCACATCTCCCCGCTTTCAATCTATATGGTCAGTCTCTATCCTTTCCTCAACTTCCCTTCCCAACGACCACCAGTTCATTGAATAAAATCTTCCCTTCCTCTGGTTTCCTAGCAGTTCTGCAGCTATTTTAGATTATTCTCTCTTCTCCAAATCAAATGAATCTATGACCGACCCAGTGGTTGCTTCTTCTGCAGAGCGAGAAGCCTTGGCCTCCTTTTTCTTTAGGGCCCACCTCTGGGTTGCTATGAAATGCCCTGCCTGGTCCCCTCACCCTCATTTTTCTTTATTGACACATATTTCATACTATTGTCAGACAAACATTCTACAAAACAAGTTTCATCCTGCTAGTCCCCTGCTTGGGACTCTTCACCATCTGCCACATCAAGCAGGAACTCCTCCCTTGCCTGTAAGGGCTGTGGGAAAACTGTTCCAGTTCATTCTGGGTGGCTCCTTGCAGCAACGGGCTCTTTGCTGTGCTCTCTGACCAGTGTGTGTGCACACCACAGGACCCAGTTCAGCGCCACCTCCAGATCAAGGAGTCACTGGGCTCACACGGAGTGCTCGCATGATAGCATTCTTTACATGAAATTGAACGTCTCTGTTTTCCCACACTGGATTGTGGGGCCCCCAAGAACTCGATCTCCATAGCTCCCATGCCTGCCCCAGGGGAGCTTAAAATAGTAATAATAATAATAATGCACATTATTAACTAATATTTATACAGAACACACTATTTTCCAGGCATGCCATTAGGAATATCTATCATAATATAATATATTGAATGAATAGATATACATATTGAATGAATGCACATATACATATATTCATTCAATATACATTAATAATAACTAATATTGATTCAGTAATATATTCATTAAATCCTCACAACAACTCCATGGAGAAAGGACTATCATTCTCATCTTACACTTACCTAGCTGGGAGAGGACAATGGGGGATAAAAGGAACAAATGTAATACTTTCAACAATAAGAATTTTTTTAAAAGAAGCATAGATTGGCAGGTACAGAATAGTCATGGGGATGTAAAGTACAGCATAGGGAATATGGTCAATAATATGATCATAACTTTGTATGGTGTCAGATGGTACTACATTTATGGGGATGATCACTTTGTAAGTTACATAAATGTCCAATCCCTGGGTTGTGCACCTGAAACTATACTGTACCTCAACTCGAATTGAAAAATAATAAAAATATTATTAAAAAAAAAGAAAGAATCTGAAGCTCAGAATTAAACTCACCAGTTTATCATTAGCAAATGCAGAGCAGAGATTTAAAACAGGGGTTCTTGAGATGACACTGATGAACATATCAATGAGCAATGAAGAAACAAGTTTTAACCTCTGATACCAACCCTCCTAGACCTCAGTTTCTGCTGTGACTAGTTTGTCTATCACATTATTTCCAAGCCCTGGCCTGGGATTTTTTTTTTCTCCTTTTCCTTTATTTTTTTCTCCCAGGGCACCAGCTCTACATTCTCCCCTTGCCACATTCTGTAGTGCCAGTGCGTCCTAGAGGGGAGCTTTGGCACCTTTATCTCTGCAGTCCAGTTTTTGTGGCTGCTGCCATCTGGTATTAAGGTGAAAGGTTAGAGGAAGGAGAGTTTTCTGGAGGCACACCCTATGTAATAAAAGCCTAATATACTATGTGTCGGGTTGTCCCATTGGCCGTTCAACCAATCAAAGTGTAATATGCTAATGATATGCTAAAGCCGTGCAATCACTTGCTATGATGTACACTGACCAGCAGGGGGCAGACACTCCAACTGGTAGGTTAGCTTGCTGCTGGGGTCTGACTGATTGGGACTGATCCAGATAGGCCGGACACACCCTGGAGCCCACCCACAGTCCCTCCCCAGCTGGCCAACCTCCCATGTCCCTCCCTGGCCCCTATTGTGCACCAGTGGAGTCCCTCGGCCTGGCCTGCACTCTCTTGCAATCCGGGGCCCCTCAAGGGATGTCAGAGAGCTGGTTTTAGCCCAATTCCACAGGAGGAGCACCACTCAGAAGCTCTCCTGCCTCCATGGCAGCACTAAGAACAGATTTTCCCATGGCCCTGCGAGGAGCGGACCTAGGCCATCAGTCAGACATCCCCCAATGGAATGGCTCCCAGACTGCCAGAGGATGCCCTTGACCAGAATCGAACCTGGAACCCTTCCGTCCACAGACCGATGCTCTTTCCACTAAGCCAAACTGGTCAGGGCCAGTGCTGTCTTTTAATATTACTTCTGTTCCAACTAATTATTCTTCATGAGATATGTACATTTTAAATTTTCTCTCTTCATTCTGTCCTCTATAAACATTCTTCTTCATAATATTTAAACTCTTTAACTTTTGCCTCTGAATTATTATTAAATTTGCCTTTATATTACTATTCCCACTATTGATTTCATATTGAAGTTCTGCTCTATTTCCAATATTGATTTTAATCTGTTTTATATTTTTAATTGCTACATAACCTTTTCTCATCCCATTCAGCTCCATGAATTTTGTGCACTGGGCCTCTAATAAAGACATAAATGCTCTGGAAATGGGTCTGAAATGGTTGAAGCGGTAGGATCACGGCAGAAATGAGGATCTAACATTAACTTGTGTCCTGTTAGCCTGTATGCTCCATCGTCTTGAGTGAGTCTTATTTCTCGTCTGCTAACTATCCATAGTGATCCATGTACTAAGTTATGTTTCCAAAAACAAACAAAAAGCTAAAGGAGCTCATCACCACCAACCCAATATTACATGAAATGTTGAAGGACATTCTTTAAGAAGAGAAAGAAGAGGAGAAGAAGGAAAACAACAACAAGAATAAAAATGGAGGAGGAGGAGGAGGAGGAGGAGGAGGAGGAGAAAGAAGAGAAGGAGGAGGAGGAGGAGGAGAAGAAATATGAACAATAAAATGGCAATAAATACATATCTATCAACAATTGACTCTAAAAATCAAAATAAACAAACAAGGAATCTAATGAACAAAATAAACTGATGAATAGAATAGAACCAGTGGCATGGAGACGTGGGACAGACTGACCAATCTCAGAGGGAAGGGGAGGGGAGAACAGGAAGAGGTTAACCAAAGAACTTACATGTGAATATGTATTACTTATGGATATAGACAATATGGTGGTGAAGGCCTGGGGTGGGCTGGAACCAGGTGTAGGCAGACAAGGAGGGAAAAAAGGGAGACATCTGTCATACTCTCTACAATAAGCATTTTTAAAGGATTAATACAGATCTTGAGTCTTTAACAGTATATACTTTCTCCTTTAAGAATGTTTTATACTGTATTAAGTAAGCTTTGTAACCATATTTCTGGCATTTGCTTATACTTAACGTTGTGTTTAACTGATTTCAGTGCTCACTGCAGTTTTTCACACCAGTTCCACCATTGCTGATTTCTTAAATGTGAGCCAGCACTTCTTCAAGTAATTTTTTAACAAAACATTGAATTGATTGCAAAAACAGCCTCAAGAAAATGTCCTTAAGTTTTCACCTCCTCCCTGTATCCTTATCTTCTGTAACATGCTTTTGTGGGTCTGCCCATTAAGAGGTAGTCTATTCCCTGACTCTTGTTGCCTTGGGACTTGCTTTGATCAGATCAATATGGTGGAAATGATGTGTCAGTCCAAGCCGAGGCCTCAAAAAGTCTTGTGTGTGTTTCCATTCTTGGAAACCTGAAACCACCAGTTCAATAAGCCGGAAGTAACCTGCTGAATAATGCAATACTTGTGGCTGCCTCTCCACTGTTATCTCACCAGATAGTCAGCCACCCATCAGACCTAAGAGGGAGACCATTCTAGCTTCAGCCAACCCGTTAAGCGGACTGCAGAGGCCTGAGCAAGCCCAACAAATATCAGGGGGACACACCCAGCTCTGCAGGACTGCTGAGCTAAGCTGTAAAACTAATTAATACATGTTTGAGGCTTAAAGGCACTAAATTTTAGGGTGATTTATTAAGCAACAATCATTATCTGATGCAAAAGGGAACATTTTCCAAGACTTTATGTACCTGAGAATATGTTATGCATCTTTATTATTTGACCACCAACCAAACTTACATTTAAAATCCCTGATTAAAAAGTTCTTCTCTCAGTACTCTATATATATTGCTGTTTTATTTTCTATCATTATATTTTTGCTAATTCATAGTCTTTTATATCTTTATACTTATATCTGAATGCTTATATATTTATTTATAATGAAACGTATTTCATGATTTTGAATTGTCTCTACTTTTCCTCATAGTAAGCCCTTTTAATCTGTATGCTTAAAAGTTCTTTTTCAGTGGTATCTTTTATTTTATCTTTTAAAATATATTTTACTGAATTTTTACAGAGAGGAACAGAGAGGGATAGAGAGTTAGAAACATCGATGAGAGAGAAACATCAATCAGCCGCCTCCTGCACGTCCCCTACTGGTGAATGTGTCCGCAACCAAGGTACATGCCCTTGACCGGAATCGAACCTGGAACCCTTCAGTCCACAGGCCGGTGCTCTATCCACTGAGCCAAACCAGTCAGGGCCAGTGCTATCTTTTAATATTACTTCTGTTCCAACTAATTATTCTTCATGAGATATGTACATTTTAAAGCTTCTCTCTTCGTTGTGTTCTCTGTAAACACTCTTTTTCATAATATTTAAACTCTTTAACTTTTGCCTCTGAATTATTATCAAATTTGCCTTCATATTACTATTCCCATTATTGATTTCATATTGAGGTTCTGCTCTATTCCCAATATTGATCTTGATCTGTTTTGTATTTTTAATTGCTACATAACCTTTCTCATCCCATTCAGCTCCAGCTTCACTTTCAACTGTCAATTTTAAATACATATGATTATCTTTTCTTGGCAACTTGTTCTCTTCTCCTAGCTTTTCTGTTCCTGTTTTATAGATGCTACATCTTTACATCTATTAAGATGGACACTGATTTTTCGTAAACTTTTTTTTTAACTTTAGGGATTAATCATGTAAAGAGATTTCTATTCCTCTGAGTTGTAAGAGTTATGTAACATTCCTTTTATCTGAAACAGATTCACATGTTGAGCAACACTCCAGATGAAAATAAAACTCACTGAGCACAAGCACGGCCAAGAGAGGGAGCCCTGCACTGACTGACTGCAACATAGAGCGAGTTACTAGTCAAGTCACCAGCTTTTACAGGGAAGGAGGAAAAAGCCCTTTGTAATTTTGAAAATGTCATATTCTACCACAACTACGATTTCATAGTTACTAAAAATAGCAGGAGATTGAATAGAGCTCTGTACTTGTTTTTCAGTTTACTGCTCATGAATAAGGAAAGATCTAGCTTGACCCAACATTTGCCAACACACAGGAATTGTGGCTTAGCTTTAGTACAGCTCATTACAGTCTGAAGACATATTGATAAGAGCATGTAATTCAATATCCAGGGCTTGGAGATATTCCTTTATGATGGATCTTCTGGATTTTAGTGAAACCATCAATCACTTCCTGTTCCTGCTACTTGATTCTCTGACTGTGAGCCATTAGAGTATTAGGGCTATTCCTGGTTTTGCCCCCATCATATTATTATATGTCAAGACTAGATCGCCAGTGATAAAAACAAAAAAACTTTTTTGCCACCTCCTTACCCAAATGCTCATTTATTGTCCTGTTGGTATTTTTAGAGATTTCAGCACCCAAGTTAATGCATCAAAAAAAGGTACTAAGGATATACTTTAAGGCTGAAACAAGAGGGGAAAGGAACAGCACACAGGAGAACAAGGACTCCAATCAGAAGGCAGATAGTGAGAGAGTGATGATGATGGTTGGTTAAGTTCATGTGGCAAAATCATTTGTCTTGGAAAATAGAAAATATTCCCAGAAGCTGGAAGCATATAAGCTGAGTTTTGTTTTAAAGGTATTTAAGGTATAAAGATCTTTATGTGTGATGGGGTTGGGGTGGGGGTTGTAGGGAGAGGTAGTGTATGCATGCCTTTAGAGTGGACACTGCAGTGGAAAATAGGAATGAAGTCATTCTTGACAGGTCCATTTCAACCCAGAAGTTTCTACGTGACATTCTGTCCTAAAAATTCAGTTTTCTTATTCCTTTAGGCTTTTACAGATCTCCTAAGGAATTGTCAATATTACCCATTATCTAGAAACTCTGTACGTTGACAATTATTTGAGATGCACAAAAGGCAAAGCCAGACAAATTCGACCTCAACTGGTATCAGTGGAAGAGGATGAAGGGAGATCTTGCATTTTTAATACACTTAAATATTATTACTATGTTGAACTCACTGAAATTACTCATATTTTATGAACAATGTTAATTATTGCCAGTAAAACATTCATGTTCCATTTCAACTTACAAATGTCAACAGCAACCCAAATCTGTCACAAATTAGTATAATGTAGTAATATTTCTGAAATATTACCAGATGTATTTTTCATTTCCAAAAATTCTTGCACCACACAGTGAAGCCGAAGCATCTAGTGCTTCAGAATAAAGATAGACACGGCCAAGAACAATGAAAGATTTGTCCAACATCAACTTCCAGAACAAAATGTCTAAAAGAGAATGTGTAGAAACAATAATCTTCCAGGCATTGGAAAGATAGGAGGTCTCTGATTCCAATAGTGTCCCTTCAAATATGTATAATTAGCCCTGTCTGATGCTTTTTCTCTTTTATCTAAACTAGTTGGGTTTCTATCACATGAGGCAAAAAAGAATCCTTACCAATATATTGCTTTACTATGTATTGTATATAGTCAAGTGTACTATAGCGGAGTCTACCCGTAAGAGCAGTGAACTGAGCCATGACTTTGAAATGAAGAACCCCAAATTGTATATTTATTTACAACTAACTTTCAATGTGAGATTGAGCAACTCATTATGTTGCTACTTCCATTTTAATGGATTGGGCCTAAAACCACATATTTTCTTTGAAGCTTTTTCTGGCATTGGATAAAAGCATAGTCTTAGCCTTAATCCTTCCATCTGTTGATCCAATGTACTAAAAATTTGTATATAATACTCTCACCTTCTTTGCTCATTTAGTTTTGGCATAGTTATTTGTTTATCTGTTAGAAGATTTGCTCTAAGTTTGACCATGCTGGCTCCACCTGCTCTCCATGAGATGCCTACAGAGATTAGGAATTAGATGTTTATCCTGAAAGCACCTTCTCTAGCAGCACATGCAGTGGTCACTGTGTTCCCTTTTAGCATCCACATTTATTTAGCAGGTCTTCTCCTTGATAGTTTCATTTATATATTAGCTTTCCATTTGCAATAGTGATCTTCTTGGATTGTAAGTATCTAGTGAACAGGAATTATGTGTTATATTCCAAGGACCTCTCCTACCTGAGTTCTATTACCTATGAAATGCTCTATAAAGGGGATTTAGCAGGCAGGTTTATGTCTATTCATTTATTCATTCAAAAACTATTTATTTAGTTCTTTAGGATAAAGTGAAAAACAGAAGATAATCCTTGTCTTGGGACCTCACGGTATAGAAAAGGAAAGAGACACAAATCATTGGTTAGAAGGAGTAACAGCTATAAAACATTTTTAATATTGAAGCATAATCTTTGAATTCTCTAGCATTTGTTAATGATGATGTTAAAAAAACTCCTGAAGTAATGGCATAAATAAAATACTATAATTTTGAAAATGTTCAGATTTGCTAAGGAGTTGAAGCTTCTGATTTCAAATCTTATTTCAATCCAGAATTACTTAATTATTGGATTCTGTTCTCTCTGTAAAATGAGGAAGCAAGATGGCTTCCAACATTATGTCTATCACATGCTACAAATCCATCTACAGAAGAAACTCTTCTACGACTAGTCCAAACTGCAACCTCTGAATAATTTCCTTTTAAACACACAGCTTTGAAGTTCTGATTTGCTGCCAACCTTCCTAGCTGTGTTTATCTCCTCTCAAGATGAACTACCAGAATGAGGATTAAAAGTTGGACACATCACTGGTGACCAAACCACATTCCTATGAATCAGATCGATAGCCATATGGCTGTTGAGTGTGTTTGAAAACACTGCTAAGCTGAGCAAGGATCCTTATTCAAGCTCCTGGCCACAAGGACTAGTCAGATTCTCTCTGTGATCGGAGTCCTTTTTTAGGAGGCAGCTTTGTGCCTCAGAAGGCCGTAGTAGTGTGTGTCTGTGGGGCTGTGGACATCACTCAATCCCTCAGCTCAGAGGAATATGGCCTGAGAAATACACAATGGGGAATGTTACAGTTGTGCTTACTTTTTGGCCCCCAGCATCAGTTGCTGTCTATTTATTTGTGGTGTGTACACGTATGTAGCTTAGGTTTCTGCAGCATGTCCTTGGCAGGAAAGAAGGTCTTCTCTTATTTTAAAACCCCCTTCCACCCATAGATAATTAGTAACTATGCATTGGCATGGACTAAAGCATCTTTTATTGAGGAGAAGTATCTCATGTTTTGAGAAATCTCATAAATAGCATCAGAATTATTCATTGGGAACCATTTTATGCTGGACCATTTTGGAAGAAGTGGGAAACGCAAGATACCTGGAAAACTAAAGATTTATCATTATTTCTGAATTAGAAACAAAAATGTACTCAACTGAGCTAGTGGATTGGCATTTTTATCTTGCATTGTTATTTGTTTTTCATGGATGAAAATATTTGACTATAGACAAATATTTTAGGTTGAACATGGTAACAAATGCTATATAAATACTAACTCATATGATTCACATAATAAACTTCAGAATTACACAAAATTACTTCTCCTACTTTAGATTTTTAAAAAAGGTTTAAAGAAGAACTTCCCCAGAGCTCTGAAGCTGTAGGTAATAGAACTAAGACTTGGAACTGGGTGTGTCTGACTCCAAAAACTATTATCCAAGGGACTACAATACACTGTCTCTTATGTTGAGGTCTGAGGAGTTAACCCACTGGAATTCCAATTTTGACCCCACCACTTACCAGCTAGATAGCACTGGAGAAGTTTCTTAAATTCTCTATGTCTCAGATACCTCCTCTATAAATTGGAAAACAATAAAATATAATCCATATGGTTGGTGATAAGTAAATTAAATGTTTTCAAAGCATTTAGTTCAGGGCCTGAATTATAGTAGTTACTCAAGATATAGTAGCTATTTTAATTATTAAACACTTCAAAAATGATAAAGATAAATGTGTGGCCTCTATGTTCAGGGATTACATAGTCTCAGGGAGAAGAGATAGATGTAGTTGAATAATTTGATACAAGGAAGACAATGTTTAAATGGAGGGCAGAAAGCTCCAGTGAAAGAGAGAATATCCATTTGGAGGACTCTGAGATAATTTGATGAAAGAGGTGACATTGGATTAAAAATGGGGCATCTACAATTGCTGGGTATGCTGTAGATACTGGGATCAAAGGAGAAGAATCTCGATGTCTGATGGTATTCTGTGTCTACAAATCTAATTATAAGACCACGAAGAGCAGCGACTGCCTTTGTGTTTGCTCCTGAATGCTCCAAAACACATGTGGCAGTGATTCTTAGTGGAAATACCAGATTGCCAAACCCAGTGGGCAGTTGGTGACAAGTGTGGCAGCACCCTGCACCTGCACCCTCACCTCCCATTCCATCCCATTCCATCTCCAGCACTTTGTCAGTTAATTGTATCTGTGGGAATCTGAAACTAAAGAGAATTTTATAAGGATAAAGGTCTGAGTGGAAGGTTAAGAGATTCAAATATGCCATATTGAATCATAAAATTTATGCCAGAAGAAATTTTTTTTCATATATTCAAAATGATATATTTTTGAATCATTATCAGTAGTTCTGGAAGATTTGGCAATTGGTCTGCTGACTGCATCTCCCACAGAACCTTCTCCTAATTCCATATTTATATTTCCAGTTGCTTGACACTCCATTTGCATGTTTCACTCTAAGCTAAAATGTTATAATCTGAGTTGGTGATTTGGCTCCCTTCAGCTAGCTCCTTCTTTAGTGTGGTAGCCAGTAGCCACATATGGCTATTTTAATCATCAGCTTATTGTGATCATTAAATTCCATATAAGTGAAATAATGTGTTACTTGTCTTTCTCTGACTGGCATATTGCACCTAGCATAATCATCTCCAAGTCCCTCCATGCTGTCTCAAAGGGCAAATTAAAACAACAGTGAGGCACCACCTCACACTTGTCAGAATGGCCACCATCGATAAATCAACAAACAACAATTGCTGGTGAGAATGTGGAGAAAAAGGAAACCCAGTGCACTGCTGGTGGGAATGCAGACTGGTGCATCCACTATGGAAAACGGTGTGGAGTTTCCTAAAAAAATTAAAAATGAAACTGCTATTTGATCCAGTGATCCCACTTCTAGGAATATAACCTAAGAACTCTGACACACCCATCAGAAAGACCATATACACCTTATGCTCATAGCTAAGATCTAGAAACAGCCCATTAGCAGTTGAATGGATTTAAAAAAAAAAAAAAACAACTTGTGATACATTTACACAATGGAATACTATGCAGCTGTGAAAAAGGCAAATCTATTTTTATTTAGAGCTAGGCATATGTTATTATTATTATTATTATTATCCCTTTATATTTTAGCCTATGGACCAGGATTGCATCTTTAAAATCTCAGTGTCCCAGGCAGCTCTCAAGGACTACCATGAATCTATAAACAGATAGCTAAGAGAAGCAAATCTCTGAGGTCCTTTGGTGGCAGTAAGCAAAAGTAAGTGTGGGAAACCAGCATTTTGAAGTAGCTTTCCATTATTCAGGCAACAAGAAATACTCAAAAAGTATTAAATATTAAATGTCAAATATGATGTATGATACATTTTTCCTATAAACCTGAACTGGAAGCTAAAATCGAAAGTCAACACCTGGCCTACAAACTTTCTTTGGGGGATGTATTTTATAGGGAGAGTTGTTTTGGATAGTGCTGATGTGAGAGAAAAGACTGGAACTATTACTGAAATGTTATCTAATCTAATAAAAGAGTAATATGCAAATCGACCCTCACTCCGTTACACCTAAGCCATGCCCACCAGCCAAGCCACACCCACCAGCCAATAATAGTGGCTGTATGCAAATTAACCCAGCCAAGATGGCAGCAGGTAGCCACTGAGCTAGAGCAAGCAGGAGGCTTCCGTTGCACCAGCAATGGAGGAAACTGCCTGCCTAGGCCAGCTGGGCCTCTGCTCAAGGCAACAAAGTTTCAATTATAGAAGCCATGGAGCTGAAGCAAACAGGAGGCTTCATTTCACCAGCGATGGAGGAAACTGCCTGCCTAGGCCAGCTGGGCCTCTGCTCAAGGCAACAAAGTTTCAATTATAGAAGCCATGGAGCTGAAGCAAACAGGAAGCTTCATTTCACCAGCGATGGAGGAAACTGCTTGCCTAAGCCGGCTGTGGCCTTCTGCTCAAGGCAATAAAGTTTCAATTATAGAAGATAAATAAACCCCAGAAACCTGATTCCAGCCAGCCTCGCTGGGACGTTGGGTCAATGGGAGCTGTGGCCAGCCTGGAAACAGTCATCAGCCCCTCACCCACGTTGGCCAAGCACCCCAGTAGGGACCTGAACCCTAAAGGGGTTGTGGGCAGCCTGAAAACGACTCTTAGCCCCTCACCCAGGCTGGCCACAACCCCATGGGGTGAGGGTCCTCACTGGGGGGTTTGGCCAGCCTGCAAACAGGCATCACCCCCTCACCCAGGCTGGCCAGGCATGCCAGCATGTGGACATCTCTCGAGGGGTCCTAGATTGCCAGAGGGCACAGGCCTGGCTGAAGGACCCTCTCTGAATGCACAATTTTTTGTGCACCGGGCCCCTAGTCATATTAAATTCAGATAGAAAATATATGTTTCAATACCATGTCTGGGATTTTTTTTTTAATACTGTAATCTTGATTTTCAGCTAAGAATATCACTGACATTTTTCTGGGTGATGTCAAACTCTGTATCCAGGACCATCATTGGGTCTTTGTTCCAGGGTAATAGGATACAAGTTTATAAAACAGTGGGCCAATCGTATATAAAGAAATATAAAAGTTCCTTCTGATTAAACTAATGTCAGTACATTAATCATGCAGTAGCAATCATTTCAGCCATCTGCCTGGAAGGCACTCTACTCGTACCTTTAGAACAAATTCAAAGAAGGAAAAGTAACAACACTGTCTACCTTTTGGAGCCATGCTCAGTGTCCTTTTCTTCTGAATATGGTGTTTGTACCGGTTGCCCTGGTTGCTTCTACGATTCTGCTTGCCCACTGCATGATCACTTCTTTTCCCAACGCAGAGCATTCTCTCCATCAATGCCAACTGCATCAATTCAATTACATTCAATTATATAGGAATCCAGGAAAGTGTACATAATTCAAACCAGAGACAGTGAAACTACTTAGTGTTTTACATTTTTCCCCAGTTCTAATGGTCTGTCCATTACAGCAGAGTGAAGTTTTTATAATTGGCTCATTTTGAAAGCTAAGTAGAGACAACAGTTGCTGGTTTATTTATATCTCTTAACTAGAGGTCCGGTGCATGAATTCATGCACCAGTGGGGTCCCTGCACCCTCTTGCAATCTGGGACCCCTTGGAGAATGTCAGACTGCCAGTTTTGTAGTTTTGGCCTGATCCCCACAGACCAGGCCAAGAGACCCCATCAGTGCACGAATCCATGCACCGGGCCTCCAGTATGCATATCTTTGGTTAATCTCTTCCCACCCCATCCCCCCCTTGCCTCTGAGATTATCAATCTGTTCCATGTTTCCATGCTTGGGCATTGATCATCTGCCCCTGGTGGTCAGTGTGTGTCATAGCTACCGGTCGAATGGTCGAACAGTCAAACTGTTGCTTAGGCTTTTATAGAGAGAGAGATTATTTAACATCAATTGCAAAAAAATTATTGGCAAATCTAATAGGAAAAGGATGTTAGCCCATGTGTGTTTTATAAAAATAGATCAGTCTGGGTAAGATTGCATTGTAAAAAGAGATAGAGATAGTTTCTCTGTTCACAGTAACCACAAGTAGTAGGGCCTTGTCCTAGATGGTCCTGGTTTCCATGGTGACATCACATTGACCATGAACCCACTGAGCCTTTGGTAGTAAGAGGAGCCTCTTTAAAGGGGCCCTTGGCTCCTGACAGGCTGTAGCTGGCCAGTGACCAGGGACATGTCCCTGGAGCATCTTGAGAAGCTTCTCCCAGAAGAAAGACTAGACTTCCTGCCAATGAAGTCAAGTGAGGATGAAGTAGTTTTAATTTGATAATTAAAAAATCATGACCTAGTTTGTATCACAAACTGATGAAAAGGGAATAGGAGACATACAGATAAAACATCCCTATTTGGTTTCTCATAAACTATGGAAATACTCTGACTACAATTTGTTAAAGTGGTGCTATGTTCTCTTGTACATATGAACTATTATTTTATTTTCTATATATTCTTTTTCCTTGAGAGGAGTCATGATAAGTCAATATAACTTGTGTTTATGTAGCACTGTTTAAAAATATTCCTAATTTAAAAATTCATGAGGCAACTGAAAAAAATACCTCCCAGATAAGTGAATGTTTGTGGGTGGCTCTCACTCCATGGAATGTATTTAATTCAGTGGACTCACATTAATGAATTTTAAGAAAACTGCCAGCACATGAAGGACTGGTTGTGATTATGTAACCAAGGCTTTGTAAAGATTTGTCTTGGGAGAACTTGCTATGACTATTGATTAATTTCAGTGACAGCTATCCAATGGCACATAGAGGGCCGGGGCCATGGGTCACATAGAAAAAGGTGGGGAAGTAGTATATAGAGGAGAAAAAGAATGTGAAATGTTCAAATCTCTTTTTGTGATGGGTCTTTGTGGGTTAAAACTTGGCTCTCTTTACTACCATCAATGCAACTCTAATATACAGTTATTCTTCTCAACGTGTCTTAAAATCTTAAGCAGATTCCAAGCTCAGTGAGAGAAGTACCCTGAGGTACTCATCCTTTACTTTATGTCTTAACTAGAGGCCCGGTGCATGAAATTCATGCACGGAGTGGGAGTGGGGGGTAGCGGTGGTGTCCCTCAGCCCAACCTGCACCCTTTCCAATCTGGAACCCCTTGAGGAATGTCCGACTGCCCATTTAGGCCTGATCCTACTGGTGGGATCAAGCCTAAATGGGCTGTCAGACATCTCTTTCACAATCCAGGACTGCTAGCTCCTGACCTCTTGTCTGCTGATTGCCCTTAACCACTCCCCTGCCAGCCTGATCAATGCCTAACTGCTCCTGTGCTGGCCTCATTGCCCCTAACTGCCCTCCCCCTGCCAGGATGGTCCCCCCAACTGCCCTCCCCTGCAGGCCTGGGTCCCTCCCAAATGCCCTCCCTTGCTGGCCATCTTGTGGTGGCCATCTTTGACCACATGGGGGAAGCCATCTTGTGATGGTCAATTTGCATATTACTCTTTTATTAGATATGATAATAATAAAATCCTATATAATAAAAGGCTTATATGCAAATCGACTGAACAGTGGAACGACCAGTCGCTATGATGTGCACTGACTACCAGGGGGCAGACACTCAATGCAGGGGCTGCCCCCTAGTGCTCAGTGCACTCCCACAGGAAGAGCACCACTCAGCCAGAAGCCAGGCTCACAGCTGGCAAGCGCAGCGAAGGTGACAGGAGCCTCTCCCACCTCCATGGTATGCTAAGGATGTCCCACAGCTGGCTTAGGGAAGCAGGCCTAAGCCATCAGTTGGACATCCCCCGAGGACTCACAGACTGTGAGATGGTGCAGGCCGGGCTGAGCAAACCCCCTACCCCCACCCCTCCACCACTCAAGAGCATGAATTTCATGCACAGGACCTCTAGTAATTAATAATGATAAATATAGTAATGAAGAATAAAGAGGCTCATCTACCTGCAACCTGTGGTTTCTCCAGTGCGTGTTCCATAAACCTCGAAATAGGGAAGAAATATATAACCACCTATTCTTGGACCAAAAATATAGAGCACAAATGGATCAGTGCATCTAATCTAATAAAAGAGTAATATGCAAATTGGCCATCACTTTGAGACACCCAAGCCACGCCCACCAGCCAATCAGAGTGGTTGTATGCAAATTAACCCAGCCAAGATGGCAGCCAGCATCCACAGAGCTGGAACAAGCAGGAGGCTTCCATTGCAGCTGCCTGACTAGGCCGGCAGGCCTCTGCTCAAGCAACAATGTTTTAATTATAGAAGCCACAGAGCTGAAGCAAACAGGAGGCTTCCATTGCCTGCCTAGGCCTCTGCTCAAGGTAACAAAGTTTCAATTATAGGAGATAAATAAACCCCAGAAACCTGATTCCAGCCAGCCTTTCTGGGACCTTGGGTCAATGGGAGCTGTGGGAAGCCTGAAAATAGCCTTCAGCCCCTCACCCAAGCTGGCCACACCCCCATGGGGTGAGGGTCTCCACTGCGGGGCTTGGCCAGCCTGCAAACAGCCATCAACCCCTCACCCAGGCTGGCCAGGCATGC
>PVJC01002843.1:0-74724 GCA_004026665.1 Murina feae
GTCTCCAATGTTAACTATTTCTTCCTTAAAAATAACTGAAATGGTAAGGGTGAATGGCAAATTCATTCTGAATTCCCAATGAATTTGAATTCTTGAACACATATACATAATACTTAAGAAAACTTATCTGAAAAGCAAAGAGTCTTAGTCCTTAACTTTTTAAGCTACATTTCTGCAGGTCTAAAGATTAACTTAAGGGGTATAGGAATCTTGACTTAGATTTGGAAAATAGTTTTTTGAAACTTGAACTAAAACATTCTACTAACCAAACACAAGTTGGCCTTTGGGATAAAGGGAGAGGGGAGCGCAACAGAAACCACCCTGCAGTCTTACACTCTGCGTATTTTGCCACATTTAATTTTGAAGGCATTTTCTGGCATCCCTTTCAGATTCTTCCACTCACCATATTTACATTAATCACACTAAGAGACATAATTATAACTCATGGCTAATTTGTTTTTAAAAAGAAGAGGAGGAGTCCACAACAAGGAGCATGCTAAAAATAGCAGGGAGAATACAATTTAAGTGTTAGACTTAAACCACTTAGTGTCAAAACACAGGCTTGCATCCTAAGCAGCTTTAAATCTACATCATACACCATGACTTGATTTGCCTGAACAATAAAAGACTAAACTTTCTCAGGAAGTGACCCTTAAGAAATGAATCAGTGTTTTCCTGTATGCCTTTTACTTATGGAAAACAATTACCATATTTTCCGGCATCTAAGATGACCCCCAACTTTTGAGAAGATGTTCCTGGGTTAAAAAGTCTGGACGGAGACCGTATGCAGCACAAAAAGGAGCCGACCGGAGACACTTGCGGTCTCCATCCGGCTCTGTTGAAATGAATGGAGTGCGGCTGTTTTTGAGCTCCCCCCACCGTATGCGGCGACCACAGATTTTCCAGTCTGGCTTGGAAGTTTCAGCACCCGCCCTATAAGACGACACCCGGTGTATAAGATGACCCCTGACTTTCGAGAAGATTTTCCTGGGTTAAAAAGTCGTCATATACGTCGGAAAATACGGTAACTTTCTTTGAGTGCTATCTAACTATATTGCACTTATGAAAAAGATTCATCATTGATTAAGCTATGCTCACCTACACTAATAAAAGAGAAACATGCAAATTAAACATCACTCCAGTATACCCACAATCCATGCCCACCAGCCAATCAGGTGTGAGTATGCAAATTAACCCAACTAAGGTGGGATGAGCAGGAGGCTTGGGTTGCTCCTGGCCATGGAGGAAGCCAAGTTTCCTGCCTTCCCTGGCCTCTGCTCAAAGCTACAAAGTTTCAATTGGGTCACCAGGGTGCATGGACAGCCTGAAAACATCCCTCAGCCCCTCATCCAGGCTGGCCAGGCACCCCAGCAGGAACCCCACCCTGATCCGGGACACCCTTCAGGGCAAACCAGCTGGCCCCCACCAGTGCACCAGGCCTCTGTCCTATATAATAAAAGGGTAGTATGTAAATTGACCCTAACAGCAGAACAACTAGGAATGACTGGTCACTATGACACACACTGACCACCCGGGGGCAGACATTCAATGCTGGAAATGCCCCCTGGAGGTCAGTACACTCCCACAGAGGGAGCTCTGGTCAGCCACAAGCCAGGCTGATGGCTGCCAGCACAGTGGTGGTGATGAGAGCCTCACCTGCCTCCTCAGCAGCGCTAAGGCTGTCCAACTGCAGCTTAGGCCTGCTTCCTGGGGCTGCCAGAGGAATGTCTGACTGCCAGTTTAGACCCAATCCCCTGGAGAGCAGGCCTAAGCCAGCAGGTGGACATCCCCTGAGGGGTCGCAGGCCGAGCTGAGGGAAGCCCCTGAGTGCACAAATTTTTGTGCACTAGGCCTCTAGTTCTAAAATAAATTAGCCCAGCCAGTGTGCTCAGTGGTTAAGCATCAATCTATGAGCCAGGAGATTACGGTTTAATTCCCTGCTAGGCCACATGCCCAGATTGTGGGCTCAATCCCCAGTGGCGGACATGCAGGACACAGTAAATCAATCATTCTTGCTCATCATTGATGTTTCTATCTTTCTCTTCCTCTACTTTCCTCTCTGAAATCAATAAGAATACTTTTTTTAAATATAGTAAAATAAAATAAATTAGTCAACAGCTTTTCTGAGATTAACAGGTGAATTTCCAGATATAGAAATAGAATTGTTTTTCACCATATGTACTGTACAAAAATACACTAGTCATGGATGTTTTAAAAGTTGCTCCAGTTTTTGAAATTTTTAAAAAATATAACAAGTAAAATATAAAATAAATTTTAAACTTTAAACACATCTATTAATAAATTTTAAAAATCTTGACTTTTGTCGTGCTATATTTATGAAGATTAGAATATTCAATATATTTTTCATTTATCAAATTTTATATTTTCACTGTTAACATTCAAAATGTTTAATTTAAGTTCATTTTCTAGTTTATGAGATCTAGAATAAGGATCTCAGGATACCAAGTGATCAATGATGAGAAACATTACAGCAGTTGAAGGTATGTGTTAAAAATTACGGGTAATATGGGGGGAAATTTAAGACAAACTTAAAATCATTCTTGATTGAGATGCAATGGCAATAAAGGGATGTGGCTTGAATTCAGTGCTATTAGGTTACAAAATACAATAAAATTCAACATAGTAAAGGTTACCATGACCCTAACTGAGGTGGTGAAAACATTTTGTGTGCAATTGGACATTCTTAAAGCCAAACAGTTAGGAGGAGAGGTCATGGATGTGGGGAGACGAAATTGGCGGGCGGAATGCACAGTAAAGCACTCCCTCCGTATCCACTCCGCACGTCACCCTCTGGGTAGTCCAGACGGTGTTTGAAGAGTTAATATCAGCTCAAGAGATAAGCTTGATTGATCTAAGGGTAAATGTACCTCCTCATACACACTTGTCATGGACTCATTTAGCTTTGTGTCCCAATTCTGATCAAGGAGATATGAGAGAAAATTTTCTACAAGTTTCTGGAAATATTTTTCCTCAATGAGAACAATGGGAAGCCATGTACTTCCTCCCACTGTACAGAAAGAACACGTTTCACACCCTGTTGCCACTGGCAACATAACCATAAGGTTATACAGCATTAGGGTAAAGCCAGCATCGCAGGTAGGCAAAGCACAAGGCGAAAAAGAATCTGGGATCATTTACATTTGAACTGAAGAACCAGCTAATCCTAAAACCAGGCCTTCTTCTACAGTAGTAGTTATAAATGATTTTACTGTTCTTCAGTTTGATTTGTGTATTACTTGCAGTTGTGGGTATTGTAACTGATACAGAACTTGATAGATATTTGACTCAAGGATAGAACTAGGCATGATTTTGCTAATGCTATAACCCATGAAAAAGAAAGTCATAGTAATAATTTCAAAATGTCTTGAACCTGTAAAATAAAGCATCCTGTTTTGTGGATAGTATTGGAAAGCTACTTAAAGCATCAGTATGCCATTTGATACCTAAGAGATCACCATGTTACCTCTAACCTGGGATTAGGATGCAGAGTCAACCTCTAATCTGAATTGTAGTGAGAATTTCAAGGTTTAAATTTTGGACTCTGCTTGCAAGCCTCTTTGCAGATCAGCCAGAATGTTATTTTAGTCACATAACCTGCAGATGTTTACAGCCAATTCCTGTTGTTTGTGCTGAGAAAGCAGTTATTTTCCCAATGTAGATAAAATCAATTACATTGAATATCATTTCTGCAGGTTATTATATTCTCATACCTATGGTACATCAACTTCTCTAATTTTTCTGATTTTCACAGCAGGAGAATGCATAAAGTATAGTTTCCTCTTATGAAGTGTACCTGATTGTTGCTAAGAACAAAGCGTTCTTTCTGTTTTGGGCAGCAATCAAAATAAATGGTTCTGCAACACTGCATTTGCTATTTTGTTTTGCCTTATGTATAGATGATTGGCTATAATGTAATTTTTAATAAATATAAGTCTTATAATGACTTCTACAAGGAAGTATTAGAAATTTTTTTGGGGGCCAAATTTGAAAATGTGTTGCTTTCAAAGTGAATAAAAATGCATTTTTATTAAGGCACGTTTACTGTCTTTATGAATACAAATTTCTTCAAAAATTGCTCTATTTCTAAAGCTGAGATTGTTTGAGTGCAGAAAAGTATTGAAAAGCCACAGTGGGACATGATTAACAAGTGAAATTTAGAGTAATCTAAGTCTAGTTAAATGAAAACAGATCATAATTAAGGGCAATAAGAAATTAAACTTCCAACTAATTTCAGTTACCAAAAGGAACATCTCTTCATCTTGTATTCCATATGAAAAACCAAATTAGTCCCTTCAATTTCTGTTATAAAATAAAGAATAACATTAAAAATTAGTGATACTTGCTCTTAACAATCCAAACGATAATAATCCCTTTAAAAATAAACTATCTTTATAAAAGTATTTATTTTATGCACACATTCGTGTTTCAGTGATAGGAATTAACATATTTCTATTTGAACATTATCTGAAAAATAGATTATTGAAGATCAAATTAATAAAAATGTCTGTGCATAAGAAATGTCAACCAAAGCATTTAATTACATTTGTTATTATTATACATCTCCTAGTTTTTCTCTTTCTTTCCTTCTTTCTTTGTTCCTCCATCCCTCCCTCCTTCCCTACTTCTTCTTTCTTTCTTCCTTCCTTTCTCTCTCTCTCTCTCTCTCTCTCTCTCTCTCTCTCTCTCTCTCTCTCTTTCTCTTTCTCTTTCTCTCCCTCCCTTCTTTCCTTCCTTCTTCTCCCCCTCCCTCTTTCTTCTTTCCTCCTTTCTTTTTTCTTTCTTTCTTTCTTTCTTTCTTTCTTTCTTTCTTTCTTTCTTTCTTTCTTTCTTTCTTTCTTTCTTCTTTCTTTCTCCTTGCAGCACCAAAAAAAGGACTTCATTAAATCTCAGAATTGACTAGTATAGATCACTCATGTACTTTGTAAAATATTTGGATATTGTCTCTCTTTCAATAAAATAAATTTTTATAAAATTCTACATTATCAGTACTACTAGAGGCCTGGTGCATGAAAATTCATGTACTCAGGGGGTCCCTCAGCCCAGTCTGAACCCTCTTGCAGTCCAGGACCCCTTGGGGGATGTCTGATTGTTGGGGGATCAGGTCTAAGTTGACTGTTAGACATCCCTCTGGCAGCCCAGGAGCCCTTGGGGGATGTCTGACTGATGGCTTTTATGTGAGGCCAGTGCTACTTACTCAACCTCATGTGCTGTATCTTGTTCTGCCAATATATGTCATGGGTTTCATACATTGTCTCCCACAGGGACACCCATACTCACCTACAGGCAGGATGGCTGAAAGATTAGCTAGCTAGTTTCCCCAGGTGAAACAAAGTACTTCATACTGTTATCAAATCTGTATTTACCACAGTAATACCATACACTGAGCAAATGACTGAATAAGTTTTAGAGTCACACACATATTTTCCAGTCACATCAATAAATAAAAGTTCACTACTTAATCATTAGACATTTGTTAAATGCAAAAACATAAGGATACTGTGAAGACAATATACATAATTGAAAACATCAGCTATTTGGGGGGCAATAGATATAAAGAGGCATTTTGGAAAAAGAAAAAGAATTGAGTGTCCAATAAGCATAAGAAAAGATGCTCAATCTCATTCTGTTAAGAAATACAATATTAACAAGTGTCACTTCAGTAAATATTAGCAAAAATTTTAAAAGTTTACATAATATCCAGTATTAGTCAGAGTATTGGTCAATAGACATTAACACAAGCTGTTGGTGGGAGTGAAAACTGGTACCATATATTGGAGCAGATTTTTGACTCAATAGTTAAAATAGTAGAGATTCCTTTATCGTGTATCTCTGCAAAGAAATCTTTGCAAAATTATACCTAAATGCATGTAATAAGTATACTCATTTCAAAATTATTTGAAATAGCAAAAAAGAAAATGACAAAACAACTAGTTAAATTTTCTCTCTCTTTTTAAATTCTTTATTGATTAAGGTACTACATAAGTCTTCTTTTTCCCCCATTGACCTCTCCACAGCTGCCCCCAACCCCTGGCACATGCTTTCCCTCCCTCCCCCCCAAGTCTGTGTCCATTAGTTATGCTCATATGCATGCATACAAGTCCTTTGGTTGATCTTTTACCTCCTCACCCCCCTTCCTGCCTTCCCTCCTTTCATTTATCAAATATTTAGCATAATGTTTACTGTGAGTCAGGTATGATATAAATCCATAAGGAGTCTTTGCAGGGTTTTAGTAGTAGCCTAACATTTTTTATTTTGAATTTTTTAAATTTTGAAAATATCATTTTGGCTACAGTGTGCATAATAGCTTTGAGGAAGCTGGTAATGGCAGTGAGAGAAATAATGGACATGGGCAGAGCAGTTGCACACACTTACACCTTGGTAAACAGCAGATAATAAAAAGAATCAAATCGATCTCTGTGTGTTGATTTGGACAAAGGGCTGCATTATATTAATGTTTAAAAGCAAAGAATGAATGCACATAAGTGCATTGGAAATATACAAGCATTTCTTTTCAGGAAAGGTAACAACAATTTTACATTAATTACCCTTAGTGCATGGAAGTAAAAATTAAAGATACTGGATAAAGGTAGATATTTTATTTCTTTTACTTTCAAAATATTTCTGAACATTCTTACAATGTATTTGTATACCTTACATTTTATAAACAGAATTAACCAGTTTAAGATTTTAGACCCTTTGTTTTCTTTATATATTACAAATTAATTATAATTAGCATTTAATATTTATTTTCCTTTTTATTGAATTGATTGTGGTGACACTGCTTAATAAAATTATAAAGTTTCAGGTTGCACAATTCTATAACAGATCATCTGTATATTGTATTGTGTGCTCACTACCTTAAGTCTCCGTCCATGATCTTTTATCCCCGCTATACCCTCTATCACCTCCCTCTACCCCCGACCCCTGCAATCACCAAACTGTCATTCATGTCTATATGTTTTTTCTTTTTTTCTCAATCTCTCTAACCTTTACCAAGCCCTCCTCCAAATGTTTTATCTAATTTATATTATTCTTATACTTTGTCTCAAAATATTTTATAATTTTGTAATTTTTAAAGTGCTGTGAGAATATTTTATTAGGCTACTTTTTGTAACTTTTCTTTCCTTAGTAAATAGGGGATTAACAACAACAACTTAGAAAACATGACTTAAACTGGGAAAAAAACCCACAAAAACTAAAAATCTGGAATTTTTATTTCAGCTCATTTAAAGTTTATTGAGTTATCCAAGTGTGTGGAATATTTACTCTCAAAATGGGGCATCTTTTTGCAAGAACTAGGTTTTGCATAGTTCTCTATTTCAAATGCACAACTTAAGTTAGTTTTGCTTATGAACGTAAGACATACAATATATAGCTTTAGCATATTCTGTTGCACTAGATGGATTGGCTGAAAAGGAATTTTATGTTTGGAAGACTAGAGAAACCTCTTCCATTTCTGATCTCATTTATTTGAATCTTCTCTCTTTTTTTCTTAGTTAGTTTAGCTAAAAGTTTGTCAATGTTGTTTATTCTTTCAAAGAACCAGATCTTAGTTTTATTGACCTTGTCAATTGTCTTTTCAGTCTCTATTTCATGTTTCCCCTGTCTGGTTTGTACTATTTCCTTCCTTCTGCTGACTTTGGCCTTCATCTGTTCCTTTCCTAAAGTGTAAAGTTAGATTGTTTATTTGGGATTTTCTTTGTCTCTTGAGGTTGGCCTGTATTGCTAAAAACTTTCCTCTTAAGTACTTTTTTGGCTATACCCCAGATATTTAGGTTTGTTGTGTTTTCTTTTGTCTCTCTATATATTTATTTATTTATAATTTTTCTTTATTGACCTAACAGTAGCATGTTGTTTAATCTCTACATATTTGGGACCTTTTTCAGCTTTCTTCTCGTATGTAATTTCTAGTTTCATACCATGGTGGTTGGAAAAGATGCTTGATATGATTTCTGTTTTATTAAGTTCATTGTAACTTGTTTTGTGTTCCCATATAAGGTCTTTCCTTAAGAATGCCCCTTGTGCACTTGAGAATAAGGCATATTATGTTGCTTTTGGGTGGGGTAAGTAACTATTAAGTCCATCTGGTAGACGTCATTTAAGGCTGATGTTCCTTGTTGACTCTGGATAATCTATCTTTTGGAGTAAGTAGAACGTTAAGGTCTCCTACTATTATTGTTCTTCTGTCTATTTCTGTCCTAAGGTCTGTAAATAAAAAGAATAAGGCTATCTGCAAGAATCTTTGAAGATCATTTATGGTTTCATTTTTTACTATTCTAAAATTAATTTCATATGATATGTGCTCTTTTATGATTGGCTAGTTAGTTTAGTATAATGTCTTTAAGTTTCATCCATGTTGTAGCATGTATCAGATTTACTTCTTCCTTAAATCTGAGTAATATCCCATTGTATGTATATACCACATTTTATTAATCCGTTCACTGTTGATGGGCACTTGGGTTGCTTCCACTTTTTGGCCATCTTGAATAATGATGCTGAGAATGTGCATGTACTAAGTATCTGTCTGAGTCCCGGTTTTTATTTCTTTTGGGTATATATACAGCAGTGGAATCGTTGGGTCATATGACAACTCTTTAATCTTTTGAGGAATCTGATGGTAAAAAGGAAAATTTTATATTATGTATATTTTATAACAATAAAAAACAAAAACAATTAATTTCAGCTATAAAGCGTCTTGCCTCATGGAAAGCTCCCATACTCTGTGCATGAGAGAATCTCTGACAACTCAGCCAGCCTGTCTAACCTGTAGTTTTCCCACAGTCTGTATTAGATCTTCCTGTCCCGGGGTGTGCATCTCTCAGTTCCATAATCTTTGCAGTACACCAGCCCTCCCCTCCCCACAGAACACGTGTCCAGTGCACATTCTGCAGTCATTGACATAAATGAGGGTCCCCTCAGTTCCAGGCAGTGTGCTGCTGGCTTATTTTCAGATTCAGAATAGTTTAGAAATCAGAAAGCCTGAATCCAATTTCTATCTTTACCATTTACTCAAATTGTGAATTTTCAAAAAGCATTTCAGTATTTTAAGCCACTATTTCTGCTCATTTGTTGATTTTTCAAAATGTATTGAGCCCAACAGTTTTCTAAGATTCATGTTCAGTGCTAAAAATGCAA
Organism: Murina feae; assembly: GCA_004026665.1. Taxonomy (NCBI): domain Eukaryota; kingdom Metazoa; phylum Chordata; class Mammalia; order Chiroptera; family Vespertilionidae; genus Murina; species Murina feae. Next base: position 9,157 of record PVJC01002843.1, read on the forward strand.
AGATATCATTATATACCTCCTCTGTCAAGATGTTTACAGTTACTAGGGCAAAAATAGCTGCCTAATATCCTTCACAGGGATAAAGTAGGCGAATTTAAAGAAGTAATTCAGGACAAAGGGCTTGTATGTTTTGAAGCATAAAATGCATGAGGCATGATTAATAATATTCATACTGGCTCCCTGTCACACTTCAGATACTCTCCAATCCACATAAGAAATGAGAGAAGTAGGTTTTAGCTGTAAAGTAAAATGATAATGTTCTTTAATTTTGCAGCAAAAAAAAAAAAAAAAACCCACAAAAGCTATAGCTAGGAATTTATATTCTTTAAGTATTAAAAAGCTAACTCAATTTAAAATGGCTTACCCAAATTCTTACTCCCTTCCCATGAATCGCATACTTAAATTTACTGATGACTTTCAATGTGTGTTGACATAGAAGGAAGGGCTGCATAGCTTTCTCTTTATTTCATTAAAAATTAAAGTAGCAACTAGAAAAAATAATAGAGGAAATATTCCTTCCTTATGAGGGCATTTAACATGCCAGAAGAGGTACTTTAGGCATCCATATGTGGGTATTACCTTAACTGACCTCATACATCAAAGAGCTGAATAAATAGGATGTTTGATGATAATAATGTTGATGGAATCGGCCAAGATTTCTCATTCTTTATTAATTTCTAATAAATAAATTTTCTTACTATTTCCTCTATGCAGTCGTAAGCGAATGGGAATATGAGCTGCATGGTTAATATCCACTATAAACTCACAATTAGATATCCCAATAATCTTAGTCTCAGCTACTCTATTAAACAATGCAAAAATAAACCAACACTAGTCAGCAATAAAATAAGCATTAGTAGTTAAAATTTATTCTCACTCATTGAACAAATGTTTCCTGAATGCCACCCCTGTACCAGAATGAGTGTCACATAGGCTGCTGTGGAAGCACAAGACCAGGCATAGAGTCAAATCTGGGGAATTCAAGGAGGGCATGACAGAGAAAGGGACACACTTATTGAGATGAAAGAAGTTCTGCCATTAAAAACAGCGAGGGAAAAGGAGAAGAGGTGAGCAAGAAGGGACACGCCTTAGGATGAGGAGAAACTCAGTGTTTGAACATTGAGGGCAAAGGGGACACAGATGATAGACAAGGCTAGAGGGTTATCAGAGCAGATCAAATGGAACTTGGCACTTCACTGAGGAGTTTTGATCTCTTCCTAACACAAGACCAATGTCTCCAAATATTTTAGCCAAAAACGACTGTAGGTGTTACAGAAAGAGTTAGATGATTGTATTTTTTTTTGACCATTGCTGAAATGCACCTGCTAACCTGAAACCAAGACATCTAAATTGTCATAATGTTTCACCGTCCCATGGAGATGGTCATGTCAGAGGTGTAGTGTTTGGAAACTGAATCTTCCCCTACAAAATAACAGAATTTGCATCAGAAAATAAATCTCTCCTCCCACCACACAGACAGGAAGAAACTGCAGGGTTAAAAAGCAACCAGGTCCGATATAAACTTATTATTTAAAAAGAAGCCTCAGAAGGACAACAATATATTTCCAGACATATGTGCTGGCACGTGGTAGGTGTTTAATGGATACTTGCTCACTGAAGACTGCATGGGTACAGCCTGTGGAAAGGAGAAATTACAGAGGAGACAATGAATGCTGTGTCTGTCATAGAGCCAGCTTGTAAAGGCTAAAGGAATGGTTTTAAAAGAAGTAAATAGAGAAAAACAAAAGAGTCCCAAAAGAAAGCTGGAGGTAAAGGAAATGTATAATCATGATTTATTTTTTAGAGCAGCAAACTCCTAGCAAGGAAGAAAAGATTGCTTGCATTGTAGAGGCTGTCCACCAGCCACAACTCAAGTAGGAAGGCATGAAGTAAAGGCACAGAGTGCGCCGAGCCCTGGAGAACAAGAGTGGCTTATCTGAAAACTGACAACAAAGGGATTAGTGCTCAAAATGAAGCAAACCAGAACAATATCATTATTTATTTGGTTCAATAAAGTATGTAGAAAGTCTCTTTGCAATTTTTCCATGAGAGATTACATTTATGTCAAGTAACCCATTTTGGTTGAAAGTGCAAATTTTAGAATCCTAATCAGAATTTTTTCTCAAGTCAAAATATTTCAAACTGCAAAGATTTTCTAGGCAAATGGACTTCATATTTTATGGGGAAGCAGCCTAGCTTGGCCACTCAAAGATGCCACAAAGACCACCTGTGCTGTCGGTTTTGACTCTGAGAGTGAGGAATTCCACTTCCCATCTGTGTAGAGTGGACTGACTACAGAGGACAGACAGAGGGAAATGGGGCAAGAGTAATGCATTTTCTGAATAAGGGTCATACTTGAGAACCATTAAAAAACTCATATTTTAATTTTATAATGTGAAAATCATTTCTCTATAATAAATTAGCAAATCTAGATGACTTGTCAAATGGATTTTTTTTTCTCTCCAGATAATTTTTTGCTATGTTATTCTCAGGGAAATTCAAACATTAATGTTATTACCACTGTTTCTATCATTATCCTTTACCAACTAAAATTTTCCAAGGATGTACTGCATTATAAATACACAGTTCAAACCCATGTTGTTCAAAGTTCCACTGGCAGCTGGGAACCCGCGTATGCAGAGGGCCAACTGAAATTACACTTGCAGTTTTGATTGTGTACGCTATCTATGCCCCAACCCCCACACAGTTTGAGGGTCAGCTATATTTTACTTCAAATCCCACTGCAACTATTGGTTTATGTATTTTCTCCCAAATTTTTATCAAATTTGTTTCTGTGGCCTAGTAAAATAAAAATGCATTGCTTAATATCCTAACTCCATCCATATCCATTGATTAAATTTGTCCATTTTTAATGTTTTTAACAAATTTTGTCCACACCCTGAGGCTATGTCATCCTCCATAGCTACTAGATGTATGTATTTATTTTATATCCCATCTTGCTGCATACAAAGTGGCCAGAGCAAGAAACTTCTATATCATTCAGATAAAGAATCAATACATTAGTGAAGAGTTGACGAGACAAAGTGTTTTGGGCGAGGGGTAATAAATGGTGAAACAGTAATTAGAAAGATAAGGGTTAGTTTAACAAGGTTATTTGTATAATTTCTTGGTCCCAAATTTCTCATCTCTGATGAACGTCTTCATTCCTCAGGTAGAGGGAGGATACCTTTGTCATGACCTATTTCAAGGAAGAAGAAGGAAGGGAAAGTTAGAATGACCTTTCTCCTTCTGTCATTTTGTTTTTCAAACTCCTACCCATTAAACCCTAGGACCAACCCTCTCCATCTTGGTCAGGAAAATTAAAAATATTTGCCCATGTTGCCAGATGTTACCTGGGGGATGTGCTTGCCACAGTGGAGGATCACTGGTCACTGTCAATCTTTGACCTTCACTGGTGCATTTCTGCCATCCCCTATCCCAGCTCCTCCAACAATAACACAAGCACTTAATTCTAAATTAAATTTCTTATTTCTGGCTTACACACAGTAGTTTGTGTTTTTCTAACCAAACCTGACACAGAGATGTGATAGTATGGATAAATTCTTGTTTGCATATGAGTAACCCAAAATGTATTTAATTTGCTCACATAAAATATTTAAGTGGAAGAAGTTAAAAATTCACATGGTTTATGGTATAATCTCTTCCTTTCCCACAGATAATTATTCAATAAAATATAATCCTTTTTAAAAAAAATAATATTTTCATTTTTGGAAAACTAGCCAGCTTCTACAATCAATTGCATTTTTTAAAGGAAACATGACCTACCTGGCAAAGTTAGCTCTTGGGAGATAACTGCCATATTATATTTTTAGAGTATGTTTAGAAGAGTTAGATTATAACTTACCAAAATATAAAGTATACAGAGGCCAGCCAAAAATAAAAGGATTTGATGTGGTTGTGGCACATATCATTTTGTACTAGGAGGCATTTGTAGGACATACGAGAGAGAAAGTAGTGTTTTTCCTTAATTGTCCATGGCCTAACTGGGCTAGATCCAAGAAATAGTAGAAAGAACTGAGGCTTTGACACTTTCTAAACTGGGTGAAGTCTATTTGACATGAGATCTTATGAACAAAACAAGAAAACAGGGCTCCTTCCTTTTGTTTATTATATAATTTCACCTTCAATGTTTGATTAATATTCTCACAGATAATAGCTTTAATAAGTTTATATATTATACAGTTGTGAGGTTCCACAGGCTTTGAAATTCTCCCATAAAGGGAATTATAGCGGCACCAGGTAACTAGAGATACAATATAAATCTTGACTGAATGTTTGAAAGTATAGAATTTCATGCCTTTCTTCTTCCATCTGTGCTCTAATCCTGCCTCTGAGAAACGAAGCAGCAGGGGCACTTCACAGTATGGTAGCAAAAATATAAATAAAACTTAAAAACAGCCTCTGCTCTGTAAGTCAGCCCCCACTGAAGTCATGCCAGCCTGTGACTCACAGTTTGCTGAAGCTTCAGAAATGAAGATAGAATTGCAGGAAATTATGTCCCATGTGAGATGAAGAAGTGCTTTTTCTTGTATATGTTGTATAACAAAACCGTACTCGGACCTGAGTTGATTCACTCTCTAAAATACTGAGTGTTTTTCATGTGTCTGCTGTGCAGGTTTTACGCCCCTCCAGCCGCGGCATAAACCCAATGCCACCTCAGCTCTGGGTGTGGCTCCAGCCTGACCCAAGAGCTTACGCTCTTTAAGCTTACGAATGAGAATAATTATAGCATGTAGAAATTTACAGATTTGTTTTGTTCCTGGAACCTGTTAATATATTAGTTGCTAAATGCATGTTTAGGTCTTACCAATACTGAACTTGTATGAATGATATAAAAACACCAAAACATGAAATCTCTAATGTATAAGCAATTTCTTGCCCTTGATAAATGAAATTACAAAATCACTTTTGCTGCGTAACTGTCTTTGTTCCTGGGGGTTATAAAGAACAATGAGACATAGCCCCTACTAGACAAGAACTTACACTTAAAAATAGGGCGTGAAGAGTTGGCAGGATACTGTTTTGATGGATCAGCCATGGGACATGGGGGCTGGCCCAGCTCCAGGTCCCTGCTTAGACCCTGCTCATCCACTCAACTCAAAACAGCTCAAGGTGGACATCCTGATCTCCTTCCTGAAGCGAGCCTTTCCATTTGAAACTCTTAGGCAGAAAAGGGTGTGAGCCAACGTGCCCTCCAAGTCTTTTCTTTCGTAATAACCGGCTTAAAATCAACACCCGCAAAGGCAGTCTTTAGAGTGGTAGAACCTTAGCTTCCTTCATGCACATATAACCCAGCTACCGCATTCCTAGGTATTCACCATCTAAATCGAAATTGTATGCCCACATGAAAGCCTATACATATGTGTTCACAGCAGTTTTACTAGTATTTATACTATTCCAAACTCGAAACAACTCACATGTGTCTCAACAGGGAAATACGTTAACTGTGGGACATCTGAATAATTGAGTTCTACTCAATAATGGAAAAGAAAGAATTATTGTTACGCTTAGTAATATGAATGTATAGTCCATGCATTTTGCTCAAGTGGAAAAGTCCAGAGGCAAATGGCTACCTACTACATAATGTCACACTCTACGGCATTCTGAAAGAGGTAAAACTGCAGGGTAGAATTCGTATCATCTGTTGCTAGGGGCTGTGTGAGGGGATGCTGGCTGGGCAGTGTGACAATGAAGAGGGACAGGGGATCTCGGAGGGCGGGGGAGAGAGTGAAACTCCTCCAGATCATCTTGATTGTGCTCATGCTGGTTACACAGCTGCACACATTGGCCAAACTTGGTAAACTAAAAATGGAAACTACAGTATATAAATTATACCATAACTTTATAAAATAAAATCTATTGGAACAAATGAGTCTGTTTGTAAAAAGCCCTCCTAGGGCAGAGTCCTGTCCTCACTCGGGCTACTCAACACCAAGCTCCTGGAAGGAAAGGCTGTGTTACTCTGGTCTCTGCACACCAGCACCCAGTATGAAGTCTGGCAGAAGCGAAGTTCTTAATAAAGGCCTGTCGTGTGTACAAATCACGTGGCTCAAGAGTTTTAAAGTTTAGCCAACAGATCTGATGGATTCTATAAAATCAGTATCAGGAAAAATGTAATATTGATACAAAATACAAAGGCACGCTACACCTGGGTGATATAGGAGCTACATGTAGGAGTCCCCAATGGCCCTTGATGAAAGGTTTGCTACTGGCATAGAGCATTTATTTTAAGAAAATTCTGGAGCTGTCACCTAAGACCGATGCAGTTGACAGTCAGGGGGAAAATGGCTGCATTCAAGTTGGGACCTGGGCACAGTGCCACTGTGTATCTTAACATCAGCTATCACGATCCCAGGAGGTCCAAGGACTTTCTTGTTGCTAAACAGGAAAGAGTCACTCAGACACAGAAAGGAGAGGCTCCTCTCCTGGAGAGGTGACAGGAAGCGTCTGGAAAGCTCGAGCCCACCTCGAGCTAGATGCAGGAATTTGTATTTGAATCAGTGTGAGCTCAATGGGGTCCTGTGGGTCTTCCTGCACCCGCTGTCCTCTCCCTCACAGTGCGTTTGATGTACAGGCGGTGCCTGAGCACAGAGCTTTCAGATGCCCACTCAGGCCCGCGTGCAGTTTTCCAGCTCATTTGCTGGCTGAAACAGGAGTGCTGCGAGTCAATGTCAGTCAGTGTGAAGCATGTTAGTGTCTTTCTTTGGAACCTAAGCTGAGAGGGGGCGGAGGATTCTACTTGGTAGACATTCAATAAATTATTTGTTGAAAGAACACATGGATGAATGAACAAATTAATGCCTGAATAAATAAATGAACAGGTCTATAATTTCCATTATTTGGTGCTGAAAATAATAGAAGCTAGGAGGTTAGCAGTAATGATGATTAACTTGTTTAAAACAGCCTTTTACTAATCCCCCTCATTTACACATGGATTTGCTGGTGGCATAATTCATTAGCTTCGCTCATTTTTACTTTCTGAATTCCAGATAGACTTGTCCCTGAGGAACTTTGATATCATCTCATTCTCTGCATGTATCTTTGTTTTTATTTCCTGAAAGTATTTTTTTTCCTCCTCACACAGCTTTCTAGAAAGGGGCATGCCTGTGTGTGGAGAAGTAAGAGTGTAGGAAGCAGAGGGGCGAGAAGATTGGAGAGTGACTGGGCTAGAGGATGCAGAGCCCCTTTCAGCACTGTGACTTTTCCTCTAACGGAGCAGAATGCCATGTCAGGACACTGGCTTTAAAATCTGCACTCGGGCTACAGTGAGAACGCATTGCCCAATTTCGTAATCCAGTGATAGATGGTGGTGTCTCGGACCCGAACGGTAGCAGGGGGGATGAATGGTCAGATTCATGCATATTTAGAAGGCGGAGGCAGCAGATTTCCTGCACTCAGGTTGTAAGAGAAATCGAGAGATGAAGGATGAACTCTGAGGGGCTTTGGCCAGAGCAGTATAAAGAGTGGAGTGGCCATCTGATGAGACGGTGAAAACTTCCGATGGAGATTTGACATCGCCTCCTGGGTGTAAGGCTGACACATGGCCATGTCAGATAAGCAGCTGGGTGTGAATCTGGAACAGGACACAACATCTGAGCCAAAGATGTGTATTTTAGAGTCATCAGCACATAGGTGGTTTTAAAGCCATAGACTATATGAGCTCACCAGGGGAGAAATATAGATAGAGCAGAAAAGAGGACAGGATTGAGCCTTAGTATATTGCAGCATCACGTGTCCAGTAGAAGACCAGCAAAAGAGACAGTAGAGGCAGCCAGTGAGATAGAAGGAGGGCAAAGAGCAGAGTCATAGCAGCCAAGCGAATAAAGTCTGAAAAGCAGCAGTGAGTTGAGTCCTTGGTTTGAGTGTCCACTGTCCATCTCTATTGTCTCTCACTGTGACTTGACTGAATCGTATTAAAGCAGCTAAATCACAGTCACGGCTCTTAGATTTTTGGGCACAGCTCTCTGAGGGTGTTTTCTTCGTTTAAGCAACTCCCCAGAGGAGGAGGGTGGGGATGGCTGAAGGGTACCAAAACTTCCAGTTATAAGATAAATAAGTTATGGGAATGTAATACACAGCTCAGTAATTATAATTAGCATTACTAGAGTGTATGTCTGAAAGGTGTTAGGAGTGTAGATCTTAAATCTCATTATAAGAAATAAAATTGTTACTAGGTGAGGTGACAGATCTTAAAAATCTTATTGTGGCAATCATTTTGCATTGTGTACACATATCAAATCATTATGTTGTACTCATAAAACTACTACAATGTTATATGCCAATTATATCTCAATAAAACTGAAAAAAGTTCAAAAGCCCTAGTGATTTTACACTTGCATGCCAATAAAATAAAAATTCAACCCTTCAAAAAAACAACTCTATAGCCTACTTTCCTCATCAATTCTACATTATTTAAAGTTTAAACGTCAAACTTGAAATCTATTAATGTGGTTTGTTTCATCACCTTTTATTACATTGCTACATTTTTATGGATATAAGTAATATGGTGCTGAAAACTGGATATAGAACATCCTGAAAGTGGAGGGAAACTAACAGCATCCTCAAATTCAATTTTATGTGCGTATTTCCTAGAGTACAAGACTTGTATTTTTATAATTTCAAACTTTTCCAATCAGTGTCTTACAATTCATATATATGTATTTGATATGATAATGTATTCCTCTTTTCAACAACACTTTTCAAATTGATGATGAATTTTTTTATTATTTTAATTTAAATTCTTTATTATTTCAAGTATTACATACTAGTATGTGTTCTTTCCCCTCCATTGTCCTCTCCCCAGCAGCTCCCACCCCCCAGCACATGCCTGAGTCCATTGGTTATGCTTACATGCATGCATAAAAGTCCTGAATTTTAAAGTAAATTAGTGGCTTACTAGAGGCAAAAAGTCTTGAGGATTATCTCTAAGGACAATAACAGTAATGCCTTATATGTCTTCATCCTCGGGCCAAATGCTCAATGCTTAACAAATTATCTCATTGAATTCTAAACACAGCCTTATAAAGTAGACCATGTGATTACACTTATTTTATACCTATTTTATTTGAGACTCAAGCTTAAAGAATTAAGTTACATTCTCAAGATTATATAATTAGTAAATGTCAAAGCTAAAAATTTACCCAGGTGTTTTTGACAAATCTATGTTCTCGGCTACTATGTGATCTAAGCCAGTAAGTAACTAAAGATCCTCATAGGGAAATTTGGAATCATAAATAGAGAAGTACTAACATGTACTTTTTGTTATCAGATTTGCAATTGAGTATGAATAATAATATCTTAATATTACATTACCAATTTCCCTTTAAACTTCATGGACCTGGAGAGAAATCATCTCTTTTCCCCTTTTCCCCCAAAATTCTTTCATGTACCTTCTGTTGAATATTAATTTTAAATGTAGCATTTGTTTATATATCTGTAATAGGTGCATTCTATATACACATACATGCATATGTTAAGTATATATAGACACATAGAGAGATGAATTTTTACATTCTAATTTTTCTCAAAAATTTCTTGAAGCTCATTCCCTGCTAGTACAGCCTATGTTTCCTCTCCAGATTTTTCCAAATCTTTCCATGATATATACTTATAGATATGCTTTGCTGATACCAAACTTAATTGCCAGAAGAAAAAAAATATTCTCTATGTGTTAGATATAGCTAAAGACTCAAAGTTGCACACTTTTAAAAAAGTATTTCAGGGACCCCATTAGATTAGGAGATTGCAGACTTCTCAGATTTCTGTTTCTCCCTTTTAAAAAATGTATTGACAGTACTTATGCCACCTGTGAGGTCTAACACGCAGAACAATCTGGCATTTGTTAGCACTTGCATCAGACCAGTGGGTACGTCACTCAGTGTACTTCCCCGCAGGCTGAGCCCTGAGTGTGCTCGCTGAGAAGCACTAAGCAAGAGCTCCACAAACAGCAGGTGTTGCCCCCGCTTGAGGGTCCTCCGCCGACTGTGTCTTCTCACACACTAATTTCTCCATCTCTGTCTCACTCTCTTAGCGCTTCTCTTTTCCTGTAAACAGATCTGCTAAGATCCCACAGGATTCCTGTCTGGAAAGCCCTCTCCTGTATTTCTCTCCAGGCATCGCATCCTCCCTTTCAGAGGTTAGGTTCAGTGTGTATTTTTCTCTGTAAGAGCTTGCTGCTGCTTCCACAAGACAGGATTGTCATGAAGTGTGCCCTGCAGCAGCACACGTGGCTGATCTGGGTGAGGGCATCCTGTCATTTTGGCTACATCACATTGTGCTGTTCTTGTTTTCCCTGATACTTTCTTAGGCATAATCACTAAAAGAGAAGAGGTAACTCATGCTTCCTCTGTTAAATCTCCCTCTTTTCAAATCACCCCAAAACACACAGCCACACACATTTTGTCTAGCTTAGTGATTTTATTCAGGGATAATGAATACATAGTGGTAAGTATGCAAGATTATCACTATTTCTCCAGTTATTTTCTGTAACTGAGATTGTGTTCATCTTAACAGAGAATTACACTAAAGGACTATGTCATTTGACATGGCTCGTCAGAGAAACAAAAGTCTCATATTGGAAAAATAAGAGCTACTGCTTTGTTTAATTCTCAGGCAACTGGATACTCTATGCAAGAGCATAGAAGGTCATACACTTCATAGACAGTGCATGAAGATTTTATTTCTCCCTGAAATCCCCAAGGAGAACTGTCTCTACTTGGTCATGTCACTCTCCATTAGTCAGTTAGAGGCTCTAGCTACTACATGCACACAGTGCAATAAATATCACATAAAATGGGTAAATCAAGTAAGTTTTCTCCAAATTTAATACGTGAAAAAACTTTAAAAATGGTTTAAAGAGCATTTATAATAAATGAACATTTTTAAATGGTTAACTTCTTAAACAGCTTTCAAGAAGTTTCAAGATTATTTCACCACCTTTCTTTTTCCAAATGATGAAGTAGGCTCTATAACATGTTGCAAAAATGTCCATATTCACACTGATGGTAAGGATGGGAACTGAGATTCAAACCTGTCTTCACTCCAAGCTTAATTCTCTCTATAATAATCACAGGTCCCTCTTCCCTAAAGAAAACAGAGATATATTTTCATGGCACAACTTAGATTTTGTTGCTTAAACAAGTATGTGGTAAGATGATGAGATAAGAGTCGCATATAGGCAGATTGACATTAATAAAACATATCCATAAATGTAGAGAAAGTCAAATGTAGAAAAAAGCAAAAAGATAAAACAAATGCAGGTCAGAAAGACCCAAACTTAGAAAAGAAGTTAAAATGGTTTTTGACAGCATTCTAAAGGGTGATGCCATATGTTCCTCCTTAGAAAATAGGAGGGAGGAGTTTAAAACAGTCTTCATATTTAATAAAATAAGGACAAATATTGTTATCCAGATAAAAATGTACTTTTGTAATACTCATTATCCTATGTACTAGTAATAAAAGGCTAATATGCAATTCGACCTAACAGCAGAACAACTGGTTACTATAAGACGAACTGACCACCAGGGGGCAAATGCTCAATGCAGAAGCTGACCCCGGGAAGTCAGTGCACTCCCATAGGAGTGCTGCTCAGCCAAAAGCCGGGCTCATGGCTAGTGAATTCAGTGGTGATGGCGGGAGCCACTCCCACCTCCGCAGCAGTGCTAAGGATGTCTGACTGCTGGCTCCCCGTGGAGAGTGAACCTAAGCAGTCAGTAAGACATCCCCCGAGGGTCCCCAGACTATGAGCAGGCACAGGCTGGGCTAAGGGAACCCCTGAGTGCATGAATTTCATGCACCGGGCCTCTAGTAAAATAATAATTTCCCAACGAATTCAAATGACACATGTGTCATACATTCAATTATTATATATCTTTGGCTCTAATCCTGGATTTTTTATTTGATGCACTGAGCCATTTGTATAATACTGGGTGGATACCATATTGATCTATTTATAGTGGCTTTCTTGTATGTTCTTGTGGAGACATGTTTTCCTATGTTACTGTTTTTCAAAATATTCTAGGCTACTCTTTGGTACTTGTGCTTATAAATTTTAAGATTATTTTATCCAATTTTACATACACATGCACAAAGCACAAATTATCAGAATTTTTATTAATAGTTCCTTAAATATATGGCCTTGTTCTGTGACAGTTACATTTTCTACTTTTAAATTATTCTATGTAGAGCGCAAGTCTTTTTTTAAATTTTTAAAATTGATTTTAGAGAGGAAGGAAAAGAGAGAAATAAACATCAATGATGAGAGAGAATAATTGATCAGCTGCCTCCTGCTCTCCCCACACTAGGGATCAAGCCTGCAACCCAAGCATGTGCCCTGACTAGAAATGGAACCATGACACTCAACCACTGAGCCGAGCCATGCCAGCTAGGCAAGAACACAAGTCTTTCCACTTTCTCTCCCTCTTCTTTCCTGAATCATCATTTTTTTTTCCCTCTTTGGAGGATTATTCCTATCCATGTAAAAATATTTTACCTATTTTAAAAAATCAACCCACTTTTTCAGACTTCCCCTCAGTTACCACTCCATTTCTCTATTCTTCTTTATAATAGAACCCCTCCAAGTGTTTCCTTTTCCCTCTCATCATCAATATTTGACACAAATGACCATACTTTGCATTTTCTTCATTGGCTTTCCCAATGTATTAAGGTGAATATCATGCATCTGGCCTCTGATTATACATACACACACACACACACACACAATAGGGGCCCGGTGCACAAAATTCATGCACTGGGTGGGGGGTCTTCAGCCCAGCCTGCCCCCTCTCACATATTGAGAGCCCTCAGGGGTCCTACTGACGGCTTAGGCCCGCTCCCTGCTCCCCTTAGGGAGCAGGCCTAAGCCACAGTCTGGCCTCCCTTTGTGGGAGGTGACCAGGCTAATCAGGGGAAGCCACCAGCCCCATCACTCGGCTGCTACAGCCACTGCCAGTCACCACAGCCACCAAGGTGTTTTCATCAACACGAACTTCAGTCCCTTCACCATGAAAAAATGACAACTTTCTTTAGGCATTTTCAAGATGTGTCTTTCATAGGATGTGATATTTCTTTATTTATTTTTAATTCTCACCTGAGAATATGTTTCCATTGATTTTTAGAGAACGTGGAAAAGAAGGGAAAAACAGAGAGAAACATCAAAGTGAGAGGAACACTTTGATTGGTTGCCTCCTGTATATGCCTTGACCTGGACCCTGGCCAGGGAGAAGCCTGCAACCTAGGTACATGCTCTTGGTCAAAATTGAACCCAGATCCTGCAGTCAGCAGGCTGAGGTATTATCCACTGAGCCAAACTGGTTAGGGCATGATATGACATTTCTTAGCCTTCCAGCAGTGGATCTTCATTTTTTTTCTCCAAGAGTGTGGTAGAAAAACCCTAGATCACCTTTTTGGATTCTTATTATCCAAGTTACTAAGAATATTACCAGTGGCATACAGGGAGCTTATCCAATAAGCACTAAGAAAAGGTGTTTCCTCTGTAGTTCACTCTGATCACCGGCTCCACCCCTGCCCCTCCAATTCCAGCTCCACCCCTGCCCAGGCCTGTAACCTCTGGCCAAGACTGCAGGCCTGGGCAGGGGACCCCCAAGCACCACCAATCACAGGCTCTGATCCTGCCCCCTGCTATCTCCAGCTCTGCCCTTGCTGCACTGGCAGCCTTTGGCCAAGGCTGCAGGTCTGGGCAGAGGACCCCCAGACCCCTGCATTGCCAGCTCCACCCTGCCCAGACACCTATGATCGCAGTCCCCGCCCCTGCCACTTTGATTGCTGGCTCTTCAGGGGCCAGGCCCCTGTGATCTCCAGCCTTGCCCCTGCTTAGGCCTTATGCCTAGGTAGGGCACCCTCATGCCCCTCTGATCACCAGCTCTGCCCCTGCCCCCTCTGATCACCGGCTCTGCCCTTGCCAATGCCTGAGGCTTCTGGTGAAGGGCTCAGACCGGGGCAGGGGACCCCCAGCCCCCTCTGATCATTTGTTCCACCCCTTGGGCCCCCAGCCTCACTTGTCACCTGCCTGGCTAACAGGCCCGACCACTTCAGTGGCAGGGCTGAGCCAGACTGGACACCACCATCTTGTGGCTATGAGGGTGGCCATATTTGTGATGCAGTGACACCTAATTTGCATATTACTCTTTTATTAGGATGTGGCTATGGGTGCCGCCATCTTGTGGCTATGGGGGAAGCCATCTTGTGACCATGGAGCAGTGTCTTGTGGATATGGGGACGCCCATCTTTGTGATGGTGTGACACCTAATTTGCATATTACTCTTTTAATAAATAGAATATATACACATATACACATATATATGTATATGTATATATATCCCACATGTACCCATCCCAGATTTGAATATCTATTAACTTCATGACTATCAACCTAAATATCTAATAGCATCCTATATTAAGCAGCCTTAGCAAATTCTCCTAGTAACATAAATCTTATCATGAGATCACATGCTGCTCAAACGTTATATTCCTTGCATCCCACTTGTCTTGCCAGGCTTAACCTTCTATAATTGCAGTCACAGCCATCACTCACTGTACCCGAACATTTTCTCTTGTATCTTAATACCCCAAGGCTTATCTCAATATATTCTCTCTCCCTAAAATAACATTTCCTTCTTCACCATTTCCATGTGTTGAATTCAATTCCACCTCTCAACTCTATTTCTAGTAACCACACAATGCTTATTTTCCTCTTCTGATTAATCTCTGCCTCAAATTCTAGTACTCTTATTTTGTATTTCTACTTAATTTTATTTATTTTTTATATCTTTATTGTTCAGATTATTATAGTTGTTCCTCTTTTTTCCCCTCATAGCTCCCCTCCCTTCAGTTCCCACCCCACCCTCTTCCCTTACGCCCCCCCCCTTCCTCATCCATAGGTGTATAATTTTTGTCCAGTCTCTTCCCACACCCCCAATACCCTTTCTCCCTGAGAATTGTCATTCCACTCCCTTTCTATGCCCCTGAATCTATTCTTTTCACCAGTTTATTCTGTTCATCAGATTTTTTATTCATTTGATTTTTAGATTTACTTGTTGATAGATATGTATTTGTTGTTCATAATTTTTATCTTTACTCTTTCTTCTTCCTCCTCTTCTTAAAGGATACCTTTCAGCGTTTCATATAATACTGGTTGGGTGGTGATGAACTCCTTTAGCTTTTTCTTGTCTGTGAAGCTCTTTATCTGACCTTCAATTTTACATGATAGCTTTGCTAGGTAAAGCAATCTTGGTTGTAGGTTCTTGCTATTCATCACTTTGAATATTTCTTGCCACTCTCTTCTGGCCTGCAAAGTTTCTGTTGAGAAATCAGCTGACAGTCATATGGGTACTCCCTTGTAGGTAACTAACTGCTTTTCTCTTGCTGCTTTTAAGATTCTCTCTTTGTCTTTTGCCCTTGGCATTTTAATTATGATGTGTCTGGTGTGGTCCTCTTTGGATTCCTTTTGTTTGGGATTCTCTGTGCTTCTTGGACTTGTAAGTCTATTTTTTTCACTAGGTAGGGGAAGTTTTCTGTCATTATTTCTTCAAATAGGCTTTCAATATCTTGCTCTCTGTCTTCTTCTGGCACCCCTATAATTCTAATGTTGGTACACTTGAAGTTGTCCCAGAGGCTCCTTACACTATCTTCATATTTTTTGATTCTTTTTGCTTTTTGCTTTTCTGGTTGGGTGTTTTTTGCTTCTTCGTATTTCAAATCTTTGACTTGATTCTTGTGATCCTCTAGTCTGTTGTTGGAACTCTGGATATTATTCTTTATTTCAATCAGTGTATGCTTAATTTCTAGCTGGTCCTTTTTCATATCTTCAAGAGTTTCACTAAATTTATCGGCAGTTCTTGAAAATTCTTGAAAAACCTTATAAGCATGGTTTTGAACTCTATATCCAGTCATTTGCTTTCCTCTATCATTTGCGATCTGTTTCTTTGTCTCCACATTTTGGCTGCTTACCTGCGTTGATAGAGTGGCTTTCTGTTCTAGGTGTCCTATCGGGACCAGTGGCTCAGCCTCCCCAATTACCTGAGGTGGACACTCTTGGTGCACCCCTTTGTAGGCTTTGTGCACAGTCTTTTTGTAGCTAAGCCTTGATTGTTGTTGACATCACTTGGAGGAATTGACTTCCAGGCCACTTGGCTGTGATAATCATTTGTTTCTATGGTGGAAGAACTTCTGTGCTGGAGACATCCTTATGGGGCAAGACTTGCTTCAGTGGGGCTTTGGTGCTCACTGAGTCTGTCCCCTGGATGTGTCCCTTATAGATCTGAGGAGTTGTAATCTGGATGGTCCCACTCTGACCACTGGATACACTGGCTCTTGGGTCTCTAAGGAGGTGCTAATTTAGCCTCTGCCTGAGGCTACCATGCAGGAGCTACAGAGAGATATTTAGATTCCTCTTCTTTGTTTGGGGTTTGGAGGTGCCCAGATGAGGCCCAGCTGTGAAGCAATGCAAGCTGCTGTGAGGCCTTGGGCCTTCTTTTGGATGTTCTGGGTGTTTCTGACCCAGCTTCAGTTTGTTAGGTAATTTTAGATTGCAAAGGACCAGGCCTTTTGTGTGCAAAAGCCTCTGCACCCAGCTTGCGTGGGGCAGGGTCTCGGGGAATCAACAGGGTGGAGTAAACAGCTATGGCTGATCCTCAGCCCAGCCTAAGAAGTCCTGGGTCTCAGTGTCTCCTGGTAATTGCTGCAAGCTCTGCTGAGAGAAAACTGCTCTGGAGTTTCTCCCATTGCCAGATAGTCCAGTTTCTCCACTTATGAGTCTAGATCCCCAGAAACTTTCCCTGAATTGGACTTCAGAGCTGTTGGGAGCTTGTGACTCCCTCCAGAATGAAAAAGACGACTGCATCCTCAGTTGCCAGCCCTTTCCACACGCACCTCTGTAACTCTGCACTTTACTTCTACACCTCCTCTGAGTCTCGGTGTGCTTTTCTCTTTCCTTCTAGTTGTAGAATTTCCACTCAGCTAGCCTTCCTGTGGTTCTGGGTGGTGTCCGTTTTTTCTTTTCATTGTAGTTTTGAAGTGGTTGTGCGAGGCAGCAATTTCAGGTGTTTACCTATGCTGCCATCTTGGTTTTTTTCCTCTACTTAATTTTATTGTGGGGTTGTTTGTTTGTTTGTTTGTTTTAGGAGTAGATTATCCTATATAATAAAAGGCTAATATGCAAATCAACCAAACTGCGGATCAACTGGTAGCTATGACGTGCACTGACCACAATGCAGACACTCAATGCAGGAGCTGCCCCCTGGTGGTCAGTGCACTCCCACTGGGGGAGTGCCACTCAGCCAGAAGCCTGGCTCATGGCCAGCGAGTGCAGTGATGGTGATGGGAGCCTCTCCTGCCTCCATGCAGTGCTAAGGAGCAGTGAGCTAAGCAGTAAGGAGCAGCGAGCAGGCGGGCAGTAAGGAATGAGGGGTTCCAGACCGCGTGAGAGATGTACAACTGATGGCTTAGGCTCACTCCCCATGGACCTAAGCCATCAGTTGGACATCCCCTGAGGGCTTCTGGACTGAAGAGGACACAGGCCAGGCTGAAGGATGCCTCCCCCCACCCCTGCTGAGTGCATGAATTTCATGCACCTGGCCTCTAGTATTAAATAAAAGACTCTTTATTTTCCAGAATTGTACATAACCCATATCAATATTTAGGACATGTATACTATAATCATTATGTAATAAAAAGAATAGTGGATTGGAAAGTTTTTTTTCTAAATAGGTCTGGAAAAAGTTCTGAGTGGAAGTTTTTTAAGTAAAACTTTGATATAAGTATATTTTTTTGTGTGGCACCTTATTTTATTCAACTTTTTTAGGGGAAAAAAGTTAATTAAGGGTTCCAGTTAGATGGGTTAAAGTTAATCAAGATTGACTGTACTAGAACTACAGTTCTTAAAATAATACGCATAAACTTAATTATTTCTTTTGAGGCAATATATTGCATTCAAGTCAATGGTTAATAACCCAGGAGGGGCACAGGCTAACTGAGTCATAACCTGACCCTCTAGACAAGATTAAAGGGTGGCACTGCAGCAGTCATGTGGGAAAACACAGTTACCTGGAGAGGCAGCCCTGGAGGTCTGAGTCTCTAGACATGTGAACAAAGAAACTGCTTGGATACCCACCACTAAAACTTCAGATGGTATGAGAAATCCAGAGGAGAATTTCCCATTGAGCTCAGGCAACCTATACAACCATGAATACATGAAAGCTGTATTATAATCTCACTTTTTAAAAACTCAGTATCGTTAGCAGTTTCGATTTGTGGTAAGAGCCATATTGCTGGTTGTGTTAGAGACATATAAAGATCAAAGAAGATATCCAAAAGTTCAAGCAGATAAATGCTCTTTCTCACATAAAACTTTTTTTGCATGTCTTCCTAGGTATATAATTGTCCTTGCTTGTACTTAAATATTTGTACCAGGTGTTGCCTAGCAGCAAATAAACACTTGCATGTCTAAATTAGAGCACGGAAATAACTGAACAAGCCTAGGGGACAGCGAGGTTGCATTGTCCGCATAATTAGCCCGCTGCTTGTGAGGCTTAGTTGATGTATCAGGAAACATAATTAATTATGATATATTTAAATACTCTTTAAAATGCCTTATTCTTCAGTGCCTAAAAGCAGAATTACAGAAGGAAAAACTCAGTTTTAAAATCAGCAGTGTTTATAGATGTCTTATTATAATTTTTAAAAAGTGAATGCAGTAATTACAAAATTGGCAGCAATTTGACCAATATAATTTTAAAAAGAAACATTACACAATATTAAGAAGTATAGGTTGCAAGAAATAAAACAAGTTTTTATCAAATCAACTCATAAACCTTCTTATTTAGATATGCAATCAAATATTTTTTACATAAACAATTTCTGACTATAATTTACATATTTATTATAGTAAAAAACACACATGTAACAGAAAAATTACTATCCAAACCATTTCTAAATGTGCAGTGCAGTGGTGTTAAATATGCTCACGTAGTTGTGCAACCAATTTGCAAAACTTTTTCATCTGGCAAAACCTAATCTCTACATGCATTGGTTTCTCTGTATCACCCTCCACCCAGCCCCTGGCAACCATCATTCTCTTTTCTGTTTATTATTCTGACTATTCTAGGAACCTCATACAAGTGAAATCATATACTATTTGTCTTTTGTGACTGACTTATTTCACTTTGCATAATGTACTGCAGGTTTATCCATGTTGGAGCGCGTGTCAGAATGTCCTTCTGTTTTTAAGGCTGAATAACATTCATTTGTATGTGTATACCACATTATATTTATTCATCCATCCTCTGAAGGACACGTGGGTTGTTCCCCCTTATAGAGTAAAATCAGACTCCCTGAAGTTCCCAGTTGCTCAACCACCCCTTTTCGAACTGGCCAATAGGGATGCAGAGGAAATGACCCAGGTCTGACTGCATCCTGCCCCCTTGCGCAACCAACCCTGACCCTTCCCTTGACACATTACCCCACCCACTACTTCCAGACTCCCCTATAAATCCTTTGTTTTCCTGAAACTCGTGGTCTTTCTCCCCTGCTCTGCCGCTGCGTCAGTGAGGGTGTGCGGGATGGGCCCGAGTTAACTCGAATAAAGGTTCTCATGTTTTTGCATCTGAGTCAGGCTCACTCATGGTCTTTAGGGATCACGATATCTGGGCATTACACCCCCCTCTTGGCTGTTGTGAATAAAGCTACTGCAAACATGGATGTGTGACTATGTCTACAAGATTCTGCTTACATTTCCTTTGGATATATACCCAGAAGTGGAATTGCTGGATCATGCAGGAATCCTGTTTTTAACTGGAATCCCCCTACGTCTTTCCACAGTGACTATACCATTTTTCATTCCCACCAATTTCTCTGTATCCTGGACAACACTTGTCTTCTGAGTAACCAGGCATCACAGTTGGTGAGGCGATGCTTCATTGTGATCTTGTATTTCCTTAATGATTAGTGATATTGAGCATCTTCTTCACAAGCTTGTGGGCCATTTGTATGTCATCTTTGGAGAAATGTCTGTTCAAGGCATTTGCATTGAGATAATCTTTTCACCAGCCTCATCTATGTACTACATTTCCTAAACAAAAGACAGAAGAATCCTTTTTAAAAAAATCAGAGTTAATAAAGTTTATTATCAGAATAGAAGGAATATGTGAAATACTTCTCAGCAAATTTTGCTTTGGTTTGCCTTTAGTTTGTTTTCAGACCTAACTGGGTAGTAAGAGGGGAAAAAAGAGTGGTGCATTGGTCATTCAATTGAATTTGCTAAAAGTGAAAGCCTGACCTTGGTTTGATTTGATGCAGAAACTCAGGTTACTGAGGAGTGGTTAGAGGTGGAGAAGCAGTAGGGACTACCTCAGACCTGAGTACTTGAGGACCAGCCGAGGGCCTCACGCACTCTGAGGTTGTGGGCTTCAGAAGATCACTAGGGATTTCCTGGAAGTCATGAGTCACCTGAACCTCAGAGCCCAAATCATTCTCTGGCTTTAAACTTTATTTCTAAAAAGCCCTCATTGTTGTTCTGTATCTGCCTAGTCTGATAATTTCCTGGGCTTGGTCAGAGCCACTTGTACAGGACACTGGCTGATTCTTCTCTGCCTTAAAAATCAGTCCCAGCCTTCTTCCCATCTCACCTCTGCATGAGCTTCCTTGTCCTCGGTCCCTCTCACCAAGTTTCTCTTTTGAGTAGAATTGATCATTTCTTTTCTCATTCTAGGTATATTATCTGCCTCCTGTTTGATTACTGCATGTGCTTGTCCTTTTTTCTGGGAACTGCCCCCCTTCTATTTTTGAGGCTACTCTTTTTTCCACTTCACCTTGAATTTCTAATGACTTCTGACAATACTAGAACCCTACCGTTTTTGTCAGAGTTGACTTATCCCAGGATGAGCCAATCTGAATTCCTCCCTAGGGAGGGAGGAAGTCTCTCTCAAGTGGCAGTTTTATGAGATTGAAGATGCCAATCCTATGAAAGATCTACAAACAGAAGAGATACAGTGGGAGGGTGTCAGGGTCCTTGGGCTAAACTGACTCTGACTTTCCATAATTGGCCAATCCAGCCTCTCAATCCCCACTTTGCCAGGAATAATTTGAATGGATGTCTATTACTTGCAAACCAGAACACACAAAGTGACTATGTCTGGCACCTGTGACCATTGCATCACCTTCCTTTTTATGAGATCCTAAATCTGGCCTGGTCGGGCCGAGTGTCTCTGTCCAGCTAGTGTGATCTTCCCACAAGGCTTTACCGAAACCACTGAAGCAAACAGATCCCTGTTGTCCTGAGGAAGCATCTCCTAGGAAATAGGTTTCCAAAGACATTGCAAGACTTCATTTTCCTTTCAGAAGATATTTGTCACTACAATTGGCCTTTCAGCATCCAATTTAGAAGGCCTTACATCTATATGCACTCATGCTTTCTGTTGAAGGATCTATGTGGTACATTATCTTGTCCTCTAGGCCAAAAAGAAAGTTCATTGAGGTTCCATATGAGTAGGCCTGTCTCTCATCTTCTCCCAGGGCCCCTGGAGTTCACCTGAACTTGGCTTCTGATCAAAGTGGACTTGTATTCAGATCAGCTCGAGACATTAGGTGTAAAGACAGAACATTCTTAATGTGATGAGTTCTGGGCTGCAGGAGAGGAGCGGGCGTGGGACACAGAAGCTGTTTTGGTTTTGTTACTAATTTTATAATAAACACACATCTGTGAGTGATAGGGCAGAGAACAGCACAGTTGTGTGAACATGCTCTGTAAACGTAAATGAGAATGTGAAGTTTGTAAGGAGTCTACAACCAGGGACTTTCAGCAGCTCATTTCACAGAGTTCTAGCCTCGTGCTGACGTAAGGAAACAGTTCAGCTGGCTCCTGAGAAATACAGCTCTGTACATGCTCAGAGAATCCTTTGTGCTCTTTGTTCCCATTAAAGGTAATCCGCATCAGGCCAGAAATCCCAGGGCAACACCTCGAGTCAGTATGTTCACACCTGCTTCCAGCAAATTTCCATGCAAATTCTGAACGTTTGATTGCTCAACATCCGCAGACAAAGTGCAAGGGCTGGCACAGCCGCAGCAGGCCTCCAGCGGGCCTCCCCGTGTGTGACTCCCAAAACCTGCTTATTTGCCAACAGCTGCAATCTTCTGATCTCCAACGTTACACTTGCTTGGAGCCCAGCCTTTGTTTAGATCAATTAAAGTGCCCTGGGCAAGAAGCTTGTCTCTTCCTTCAACGGACTTTTTTCTCTGCGTTGACAGTAATGTATTTACTATAAAGAGAAACTCACCAATGTGAGGAAGCTTATTTGGGGCATTAAAGGCAAGGCTATGTGGTCCTGTAAATTCAGCTTTTTATTCATGGGTTGAACATGTTATTGGAAACTTCTTTGGGGCAGCATGTTCTTGAATCCTGTGTTACTAGCTAATCAGAATACAGGGTGTCCCAATAAACTGTACACACACTTTAAGAACTGATAGGTCAATTGTGAAAATGAAATTTATTTTAATAAACGCTGCCTTTATAATCAGTCAAAGTGTGTGTATACATTTCTGGGGGGAATCCTTTATACCATTTCATTGTAAAAAAATGTACAAGCATGTTTGAGGGGGGAAAGAGAATGTGTAAAGACCCCAGCAATTCCTATTTTGACTGAACCACTTAGGAAACTTAGGCCTTTTCCTGTCTTATCAAAATTAGGGCCGGTTTTGAAATTGTTAGTGCCTAGTGCAGTGTAAGGGGTGGGTGTGGACCTTGATCTTCCGCTGAAAGAAAAGCTAGAAGTGACAGATAACCTGTGGGAGCCCAGCCGATAATGCAGTCTTCCATCGGAGATCTCGGTGTGCTTGCCTCTTGTCCATAGACCCTAAATGATGGCGTGTTTCTTCAACTTTTCCTTCAACTTAATATTCACTAATAACAAATACGGAATCTTGTCTCTTTCCTTTTAATTAGTTTACTCAATTTCTCTAAAACTATTTTTCTTACTTCATTAAACTGTTATAAGGATAAATACAAGGTAACTGTATACAATGCACAGTACCTGGCACAAAAGCACTTGGTAAGCAGTATATTCCCTAGGCTGAGGGGAAGGAGTATCGGTGCGTCTCAAATATCACAAGATATTTGTCTTTAAAAACAAAAAGGAAACCATCAAATTAGTCTTTTACCAAAATGCAAGGATTTTCTTCCCACTCTGGCCAATTTACAAGTGCTGCCGGTCCTTTAGCTGCCCAGGTGCTGGTGTGATGACTCTGTGTCTGGTTTTGCCTATTGGCCTGCCCTAATTAGGCTATTTCTTTGCAAACATCTCTTCTTATTGCTTTACACCCATGTGTTCTGCCTGCTGTTCTCATTTCCCTGACTCCTGAGCTGATGTTACTATCCTTCAAATTGAGGGCGCCCTGAGGACAGAAACCTACAGGGCAGCAGAATGAATTTAATCCCATTGTTAGTTTCTATTCTAAACTGCTCAGCAAGCAAATAGCTACTCCTTATAGAAGGTGTTGCTCCTGAGACTGAAAGGGTAATGAACTGTAAAACCACATGGCCCAGTTCCCTAAAGACATAGCACAGTGTTAACTTCCTACAAGCATGGGAACAGGGAGGGTGCCATCTCCTGCTGATGCTCTCCTCAAAATCCCCAGGTAACTAATTCGGAGTCCTAAAAGTCTCCTTTCATTGGGAAAAACATTAAAATTTAAAATGAACAAGAAAAAAGAAACATTCTCAGTTCCTTGTTGCAGGAAAGTGATAGATGGGTACGGTTTAATTTTCCTCCCAGTAATTCCAAAGAGTTGAAACTTTGATCTCGGAAGGTAGACGCAAGTTTTTGCCTGTGGATTGAAAGAGAACGCAAATACAGGTTACACGTTCACCGTGAAGGAAGCTCCATGCCAATGCTCTTCTATTGCTTAGGACCTTTCTGTCTGTAATTTGATTTAAAGAATTCACCTTCAGTGCAGGCACCTGCCCCTTATAAAAGGCCAACAGGCATTTTGTATGTCTATCTAGGAAAGACTCCTCTCATGAAAAAAAAACACACAAATTAAAGCTTTTACTACAAATAAAACAAAAATAATAGCCTGGTTCTTTTCCTCTTCCACACATTCTATTTTTTAAATAAATTTTAGGGACAATGGCAGTGATCATTTGTGGTGTTACTATTGGTCAATGTGGACCTAAAGACATCTTTTTTCCCCCCTCAGAACTGGTGTGCCTTCATCCAAAGGCAAGGTGAGAGGAAGATAAAGTTAACTTTATTCGTTTGGCCCATGGTACAGTTTTTGTTGTCCTTCGGCTTTCTTTCAGATTGTAATATTGTAATAAATCAGACACCGCTACAAATCTTGCGATGCTATTTCCATGATAGATGGTTTTCAAAGATAACTATTTTGCTTATGACATGAAATTTCAGAATGTTTCTTCTGAGATTTATTTGGGAGACCAAATGCTATCACTGGAAGAAGTATGTATATGTGTCTCATCTGGAAATCTTGACTTTCAGCTATACTGTTCAGTATTAGTTTCCACAAGTCTCAGCAATCTCTTCATGAGAAATCCCCAATAAATCACATCTTCCTCTGCAGGACCTAACCTGCAGTTTCATTTTTCTAAATAGACTATTTCAGAATATTTTATTAGTCTTTGAAGAGAAACCTTATTGCTAATGCTAATTTGGCTTTTAATCTGCTTTTTCCTCTTTCTTATTTGTCTCTGCTTTACCTACATTACTAGTGATTTTTCTGAGCAGGATACGAGGGTGATTTCTTTCCCGGGATTCGAAGTATAAAGTCACAGACAAAAGGTGATAGGTGAAAAGGTGGAGATTTATTAGAAGCAAATACAAACTCCCACGCAGAGAGAAGGTCCCAAGGGGGTAACCCACAAGGCCCCTTTTTCTAAGCTTTCTAAATGCTGTATTTCTTTGTCTCTTCATGCTGCCTTCTAATTGGACCCCTTCCTCACTTTACAATCCTATGCTCTTCTAACTGGCCACTCTTTTTGCAGAATATCAGCTTCAAGCCCAAACCCCACATGGTGCTCCCTCTTTCTCTCCCCCTTGTCTTGTAACATTTCTCTATCTCCCGTAAAAATCTCTTTCTGCTACTTGTCAGCATTTCTCTATCCTCTGTGAAGGTTTGTTTCCTGTTTCCCCCATACTCTCTGGCTTTTCCTTATCTTCTGTGAACGGATGTCTTCTTCTCCCCTTATACTGTGGCACCTTTTTTATTCTCTGCAAATGTATGCCTTCTGGCGGCTCCCAGCCCTCACCTATGCCTTCCTCCCCCATGGATCCTCTTTATTCCTAAAGCTCCCTAAACCTGCCTATGTTATCCCTAAAGTTTCATTAGCATGTCATTCATCAGGTGTAAAATCATATAGCTGTATGCACTGCAATTGATTCTGCTAGGTGGGGGGGGGGGGGGGGGGGGGGGGGGGGGGGGGGGGGGGGGGGGGGAAGCTGCCTGCACACAAAAATCCATTTAGCTGTTTGATGGAATTAACTTGTCCTAAGAAATCCATAAACCATCAATCAGTCTGCATTTTATGAAGGAATATGCTATCAGTTAAACTGAATGTAGATTGTACATGCACAGGCTGGGTCAAGATACTAGAAAGGGCTGAAAAATCTGTATAAACTTTGAGGGCTAAAAAAGTACTTTTCTTTCCACCATCTAAGTTTTATTTAGTTGGGTTAATAATCAAAAGACATATAGCAGATTAACAGGAGAAAATCAAGTTTGAATGCATAGGTATATGGAATTCACATATAGCGAGGTAAAATTTGGCGGAAGGAGAAAGAGGAGGAGAGGAGTCAGGGGTCTAAGATTTCAAAGGGAATAGGCAATAGGGAATAGGCAATAAGTAGTTGAGGAAGAGCAGAATTTACCTGCAGGTAAATTTTTATGAGGCGACCCAGAAACAAGGCCACATGCGGGTGAGCCAGTGAACAGGCCCTTACTGAGAGCCTTCCCACCCACTTACTTTCAATTAGGCAAAGGTGAGTAAGCTAAGATTTCCTTCACGGAGCAGGTATTTCCATACGAACCTCTTGGTCAGGAAAGGGGGAGGGTCAAGCGTTCTTTTGGAGTCTTGTTTCTTAATAACCAGCTTAAAATCAATATCTCAAAAGACAGTTTTAGGGTAGAAAAACTTGGTCCCCTTCAGACTAAAGAGACAAATCAAAACTGTTCACACTTACTCAAATCATCAATGATTACAAAAATTATTCATGAGTGAATAAAGAGCATTTATTTGATTCAAGTCATTTAATTTAGAATATCATTTGCTAAACTTAGCAAATCATGTGGGGGGGAAAGAAAAACGCAACTAACATTTGTTTTGTGCCTCGACAGGTGTTTCACATGTTAACTCCTTTAATCTTCACAGCCTTGCAGGGAAGGTATTATTATCTTCAATTTGCAGAAGGGAAACTGAAGCTAAGAGAGGTTAAGCAATTTGCCAAAGGGCATGATGCTAGGAAATGGTAGATACTGGATTTGAAATTAAGTCTGACTAAAACGCTCACACCTTCCCTGCGGCTTGCCGTGCAGGCAGGAAGCAGTTTCACATCCTTAGCTAATTCACGGGGTTGCAATCAGGTACCTAAAGTGAAGTTGTGATGAGTCATCATGGCCTGACTCCAGCCAGTGCACACATGGGCAGGCGAGGTCTACTTACATGCAGGAAAAAGATTAAATGGGCCCCCATGAATAAATAATATTTTAAAATACTGAGTTGGGAAATAAGTTCAAAAAATCAAATTAATGTGTTTCATTGGTTTTTTTCTTTTTGAATGGGGAATAAATTCACGGAGTAAATAAATAAGAGGTATCCAGTGGAAAAGTGTGCCTCCACCTTGAACCCTTATGCTCAGTTCCCACCCTCCTCCTCCTCCTCTCAGATCTAAACCCTTGTTTCATGCAGATCTCATTCTCATTTTTCTTTTACAAAAGGCAACAATAAGATACACATTATTCAGCACCAAGCTTTTTATCTCACATGACAAAATGTCTTGGAGAGCTTTTATTGTGATTAATTTATTTGAATCAGTCTCCTACTGATAGACATGTCTTTCCAATTTCTTGCCATTCCAAGTTTTGTTTCTTTGCTGTACATTCACATTTTGTTGGGTAACTCTCTCTTTCAATGAATAAACTAGTTCCTCATCATTTCCAACAGGTATAGGCACGTCTGTAGGTAAACTGTATCAAAGAGGGATTTCTGAATCAAAGAGTAAATGAATTTGCAGTTTTCTTACATAATAAGTAAATGGTTTTCCTTGGGGGTTGGAGCTGCTTGTACTCCCATCTACAGTGTGTGAGCATGTATTTTCTCAGGGACTTTCAAAAAAGGTTTTTTAAAAAAATCAAGTTTGGGGAATTTTGCCATTCTGCTAGACCACAAAAATGCCTGATCATGTATTTCTTCCACTATGTGTTGTACTTGGTTATGGTTTGTATATGTGAAAACTGCTGTCAGTACATATTAATGTGCACCTGAATGCTTTGTTGAAATCTCTCATTGCTTATGGTGGTTTTCAGTTATTTACTTAAACTTTTCCAAGTAGGTGATGACAGTGTCTGCACAAAGTGATAACTTTACCTTCTTTACAAACTCAGCCTTTTCCCTTTTTTCTAATTGTGGTGGCTACTAACTTTAGAACAATATTAACTAACAGCGGTGACAGTGAACCTCCTTGACTTATTCTTGACTTTCATGGGATGTAGTTCATATTTCTTCATTAAGCATCACACATGTAATCATCCATTTTTGTAAAATGTCACAGAGGTTTGTCACTGGGAGACAAGGAAACAGTACAATGACATGTTCCGCTGTCTGTGGGTGAAATAAATCACAGGTACTCAGTGACCATCACCAACAGGCCCTGAGAGAGGTGCCATGATGGTCACTGATCATCATGCACAGCTGTACGTGCTGGGAGATTGGTAGACTGGAAGGCGAGCAGTGAAGTTTTCACAGAACTATAAAAAAATGGAAAAAGACTGTGTGTAAAAACTTGAGAAACACAAATAGTCTATCGTCTTTTAAACAGAGTGAGTTCAGGTAAAGAATACATGAGAACTCAACACCATCAATAAAAGGAAAATAGAAAGTTTGCTTGTATTTGAGCAAACTCTTGCCCTGAGGTTGATTATTCTTAGCCTAGAGACCCGGTGCATGAAATCATGAACTTGGAGGTGCAGGGGGGTCTCTCATCCTGGCCTGTGCCCTCTTGCAGTCAGGGAGCCCTCAGGGGATGTCTGACTGATGGCTTAGGCCCAGCAGTCAGACATCCTTAGCACTGCCACAGAGGTGGGAGAGGCTCCCGCCATTGCCACTATGCTCACCAGCAGTGAGCCCAGCTTCTGTCTGAGCAGTGCTCCCTCTGTGGGATCAGGCCAATCCGCCTCTCTGACATCCCCTGAGGGGTCCTGGATTGTGAAAAGGGTGCAGGCCAGGCCAATGGACCCCACTGGTGCATGATCAGGGCCAGAGAGAGATGTGGGAGGTTGTTTAGCCAGGGAGGGACCATAGGAGGGTTCCAGGGCATGCCCGGCCCATCTCACTCAGTCCCAGCAGCAAGCTAACCTACCAATTGGAGCATCTGCCCCCTGGTGGTCAGTGCATTTCATAGCGAGTGATTGAGTGGCCTTAGCATATCATTAGCATATTACACTTTGATTGGTTGAACAGCCAACCGGTCGACTGGACACTTAGCATATTAGGCTTTGATTATATAGGATTTACTTCTTCATATAGGAATTTAGACCTTTTAGCTATTAAGATATGCTTATGAATAATAGAAAATTCAATAATATTGTTTTGTCTGTGCACATTCAAAGTTCATGTGTGTTTCATACGTGTTGTGGTTCTATTTTCATACAACATTGTTATCTCCACTTGAAAAATTTGATAAAAATTTCTCACAATTGGGATATATGCTACTGTTTCCTGTACTGACCTCTGATGGGAAAACAGGTATCTTCATTTGGTAGTGGGACAGGTTGAAGAAATAACTATGATCCACTTTCCTTTGAAATAATCAAACTTCAATGTGGATTCCCTTGTGGGAAAGGAAGAATGTTAAAATAATCAATGGGAAAAGTAGAATGTAAAATCTTAGCAGTTGAGGCAGGGATAGAAATCCTTCAGCTTGGATTAAAATCTGTCCTAAGACTGAGATGAAATATACTGAGTCATTCCATTAAAGAAGGAAGTTGAACTGGATGGCCCAAAGCTACGCCACACAACCAAGGCTGATTTTCGAAACTGCCAGGAAGTGACATGATGGCCAGCTGGGTTTGGAAATCCACTGATCCAAGGTAAATTTCACAGCAAAATTATTGTTTTAAGCAGGACTGTAACAACGTCCACTGCAGAGATAAATGCTACTTCCAGCTAACAACCCACTGAAAATGTGAAAGCTCTTTGACCAAACTATATATGCATTTCCAGACTTTAGAGAGTTTTTTTATTTTTATTGCTCTTTATCCATTGGAAATTCTGGATCACCTTTAAATCTTTGTTCTTAAGCATTCCCTTAAGAGTGTATTTTACTGAAAGATATCCTGAATTGCAACTTTCATGCAAAAAGTTAACATTTTCACATTTTCTTTGAGATATTGTGAAGAATTTCATTAATATGAAATAATTCATTATTCACGATTTGAATAGGGCCACTATCAAAAAGGAGGAAATCCTTTAGACAAAGCTTCTATATGACTTTATAAGTGATAACACATGTCTTGCTTAACATAAAGTTTTATTTTCTTGCTAGATTTTCATCGCTCAATTTTCAAAAATAACTGAGTAATTTTTCTTTCCCTTAAAATGTCTATTTTAAATTGTTTGAGTAAAACATTTTTAAATTATTTAGGTAGAAGCATCCATTTACATGGGCTAACTGCTTGAAGACCTACCTTTCCCTTTAGTCTATATTAACATAAGCTTCAATTAATAAAAAAAGTTTACCTTCAGATTGTTTGTTTTTTTCTTTAATACTTACTTTTACCCTTAAGCCAACTGATATGTTTCCAAAGCAGAAGCCGAGAACTACTCCTTCAGATATTCCTGAGAGGCGCCTTACAGGGGCAATAGCTACGGGGACGTTGCCCACACTTGCCCATCTTCTCCCATTAAAGCTATAGGCCTTGCTCTTGGCTCAAGTCCCACACTCTCATCACTGCCCTGTGGGAGGGGCTGGGACCGACAAGGCCAAAGATTGGCTTCTTTCCCCCCAGGAAGTACCTGTGAGCTGGGACAGAGAAAAGTGCCGGTATCAAACGTAATGAGGTTTGATGGGGAAGATATTTCAAAGCATGATGGCCAGTTTTCATCCACCTTAGGAAACAGCGCAAGGCCCAGGCGTTGTTGTGGGAATTCATTCCAAAGAATAGCTCACTGTGTGCAGTGACTGTGCCGTCACTTAGGCAATGGCATGAAGCTGGTCTCTTGGTTGAATTCCAAACTGAGCGCTGCCTGATTTACACATATTCCTGCATCTTCTTTTATAAGGACATTTATGGAGTCCTTCAAGTTCTGCCAAAGAGATGGAGACACAAATTGACACAGGTCTCACCCTGTCACAGGTGTTGCAAGCTGCCTGACCCGCACCAGCAACAAATGACAATCAGGGTTTGAGATCTCCTCTAACGCCAGCACCAGTGTGACCACCTGTTCTCTCTGAACCTATAAAACCCAACTCTCTCAGCTCTGGGTCCCTAATCTTATCTTACCTGCTAGTTCCTTTGAACTTGAGTTCTAATGTTTTGGACATTGACCTTTTTCTTCATCTTTGATTTGTATCAGACATTCATCTGTCAATGTCTCTTTGTCCCTCTCAGCTTCATCCTCTGACCTTATTGGTAGACAATTCTCCATGGAGGTCTCATGTTTCTGCCTATCTTGTGACATCTCTTTTTTTGTAGCAAATAATCTTAGAAATATAGTATCTCCTTTCAGTGCAGAGGGAAGACTTTTTTTTTCTTCAACCGTCTAAGATAATAAAGACAATGGCTCTCTTCAAGGCAAAGGTTGGGCAAGTTTGCTAGCTGTCCCTTTATACGACTGAGAATTCCCAAGACTCAGAGTTTGTTAGGTGTGATGCACAATCGCTGTGGTGCATGAAGCATCTTTCTGGGACTGCCTCTGCATCATCATCCCCGGAGAGCTTTTGAACAAAACTAATGCAAACATGAAGGTCACGATGCTAGCTGTGTTCTGAGTGATAAAGTTCTTTATTTCTGACCCACGTCTCCTGTCTTCTGCTGGCATCTATGAAACTGACAAGCTCACTTGTGAGCTTGTGAGTGAGGTAAAATCAGAGTCGTCACAATTCTTGATATGCCTCAGTTGACATAAGCAGTATGGCTGACATTTTCTAGCATTTACTTCTCTTTCCTAATTACACCCTGATTGGGTCCTGATTGGCAAACCTCCCTCCATCTCCTCCTCCCTACAGGCCCAGCCCTGATCTGCCGATTGGGGCTGGGCCAGCCGAACTCCACCAGTGCACAAATTCATGCATTGGGCCTCTAGTATATCAATATAATCACAAAATTAGTCACAGGGATATAAAGTGCAGCATAGGGAAAATGGTCAATAATATATATATATAAAGGCTATTATGCAAAGTGTCCCCTCAGGAGTTCTACTGGAAGTTGGATTGCTTGCTATAAATACACTGACCACCAGAGGGTGGCACAAGATGAAGGAAGGCCCCAGCGGACAGCTGGAAGGCCCTGATTGGCTCTGATGGCTGGCCAGGCCTAGGGACCCTACCTGTGCCCAAATTTCATGCACTGAGCCTCTGGTATTGTAATCACTATAGTGTCAGGTGTGTACTTGAAATATTGGTGGGATCGCTTTATAAAGTAGATGATTGTCTAACTGCTATGCTGTACACCTGAAACTAATCTAATAAGAGTAATGTGCAAATTAACTATCACTCTGAGACACCTAAGCCACGCCCACCAGCCAAGCCATGTCCACCAGCCAATCAGAGCAGCTGTATGCAAATTAACCCAGCCAAGATGGCAGCCAGCAGCCACAGAGCTGGAACAAGCAGGAGGCTTCTGTTGCATCAGTAATGGAGTTGTAACTGCCTGCCTAGGCCGGTTGGGCATCTGCTCAAGGCAACAATGTTTCAATTATAGAAGCCATGGAGCTGAAGCAAATAGGAGGCTTTGTTGCCTGACTAGGCCTCCACTCAAGGCAACAGAGTTTCAATTATAGAAGATAAATAAACCCCAGAAACCTGCTTCCAGCCAGCCTCATTGGGACGTTGGGTCAATGGGAGCTGTGGGCAGCCTGAAAACAGCCCTCAGCCCCTCACCCAGGCTGGCCACACCCCCGTGGGGTGAGGGTCTCCACTAGTGGGGCTTGGCCAGCCTGCAAACAACCATCAGCCCCTCAGCCAGGCTGGCCAGGCATGCCAGCAGGTGGATATCCCCCGAGGGGTCCCAGACTAAGAGAGGGCACAGGCCAGGCTGAGGGACCCCCCCCTCCACCCCGAGGCACAAATTTTTGTGCACCGGGCCCCTAGTACAAAATAATAGTAAATGTCAACTATAATCTTAGTATAATAAAAGGAAACATGTAAATTGACCATCTCTTCACTATGCTCACCAGCCAATCAGGAGTGAATATGCAAATTAACCTGACAAAGATGGCAGATTAATTTGCATACATAGGCACCAGGCAGAGAGCAGAAGCAGGAGAGTCAGCAGCTTAGGGGGATGTGGCTCCCTCAGTCACTGGGCAGAGAGCAGAGCAGGAGAGCTGGAGGCTCGGGGGGGTCATGGCTCCTTTGGCCGCTCGCAGCATGAGGAGCACCAGGAATGCTGGGAGTAGTTCTGGTGGCAGTCCCAGGACATGAAGTGGAAGCCCAGAGTGCAGGGAGCACCAGGAATGCTGAGAATCATAGTTCTGGTGGCAGACGGATCTAGACACTAGAGCAAAGTGAGCCTGGAGCAAGTTACTGTTGTGGTGGGGGATGGAGGGAAAGCAAAGGTGAGAGACGTAAGTAAAATCAGACCAGGAAATCTCTGCCAATGAAGAAAAAAAATGCCTCTGTTATTCTGTGAGCAACAAACTAAACTGGATTGGGGGTCTCAGACAATTCGCTCATATGCTTGCAAAGACAGAAACTCCCGGATTGGAGAGGGCTCCCCTGAGGGCTTCCAGATTGGAGAGGGTACAAGTCGGGCTGAGGGACTTCTCTCCCCCTCTCCCCGCACGAATCTTCATGCAATGGGCCTCTAATTGAAAAATAAAAGTAAAAATAAGAGTAGAAACCTAGACATAAATAAATTTCAAATGACTCCATTTTAATTTGGATAATTGTAATTAATTTTATTATAATAGCAAAATAGGCAGAGGCCTTCTCCTGAAAATAAGATTAGTGACATATATTTGCATGATGACTGAAATTTTCCCAGAAGTTCAGGAATCTAAGCCTTCAGTGTGTATCTCAGTACTATTAGTTGGAATCTTTCCAAGTACTAGAGCAAAGGAGTGAAAACATTAGTCATTGCCAAGTTCTCAGTGTATTTTTTTGGACCACCAGCTAGAAAATTCCATGTTTATTTAGTCAACCAGTCTGTTTTAGATTTTTCTATGTAAATCACCCATTTGTGTTTAAACATTATTAAATCATTTAGAATAAGGTTTCTATTAATTCAACAAACTTATAGAGAATATAAGGTAGTTACTGAACCTTGTAATTACTGTAAAATTACCTAACCAAAAAGACCTTGCTGGCCTCTTTGGAGTAATAGAACACACACACACACACCATTTGCTCTGGTTGGGGAAGCAGAAGGTTGTGAAGAAGTGACTCAAATTTACTGAGTGAAGAATACACAGAAATTTATTTGGAAAATGAAAGACTATGTTTGCAATTAAACTCCAAAATATCAAATGCAAAATGGCCATAATATTCTGACGGTCAGGAGCATACGTGCACACAATTTATTGGATTAGTGCAATCTCAGAGGCCGGACACTTAGCATGGTGAGACATTGCACAAGTCAGGAGAAACGAACATGAAGTCCTTACAGAAGCTTTAGGAAGATTTATAGGATAGATCTTTTTCTCTGCCCTCCTTTGGAAAGTGTGTCTCATTTTTTTTTGGTCAGTATTTGGTCAGTATTTAAAATAAGTTAATAATGTAAAACAAGTAACAGTTGTTTTACTGTAAACATGTCATGCATGTTCTATTGGTTCAAAAATAAAATTAAAACAAGATATCCTCTGTAAAGCAAATATATTTATTATGCACTTTCATAGACATAGGGATTTTTGCTTAATATAATACAAGGAATAAAATAAAACTTTTACATTGTGAAGTTCAATGTACATTTTAGGCTATTTACATACCCCAAACCAATGGGGAAAAAAAAAAGTGTTTGCAACCACATTTGCTGAGACATGTAAATGGAGACATGAAGCAAAACAAAACATTTGCATAGCCAGACAATATAGAGAAAAGTATTTACTCCTGTTTTTTAAGTAAGAATTATTTTTGGTGAAGATTCCAGTAGGAGAGGGGCAAGGATAAGGGATAAAAGTTACTGGTACACAGTACGCAGAGTTCTGGTCAAACCTTTCCTACAAGCATTCAGGTTTTCATTCTTCAGTACTGTAGTTATCACTTCCCTTTTTACCACCTCATGACTTTTAGGGATGGACATGGATGGACTATTATAAAAATGTTATAAGCACATGGCATCATAGGTGTGTAGTGGCATCAAGTGATTTACAAAATTTAAAGATTTTAATTCTTAAAATAGCTATTTAAGAGTTATATTTGGGGGACTATTTTTACTCTTCTTAAAGATTAAAAGCCATTTCAATCATGGTATTAAATCAGTACGGAAAGAAATCAGCAATCAGGCATCTCAGCACCCTCTCATCCTCAGCCTGACTAACGGCTGTTTCTGTCCGATTCCAAACATGATATAAAAACATCATAGTGAGCATCTAATTTTTTCCAGCAGGCTCTCTTCCTACCAACTGTTTCAAGTGGCAATATAATGTGGACATGAAAACACTTAGCTCTTTGAAAAACACAAATCCCTTATGTAATGCGTTATATCTTTGCCCTTTGGCCACAAGGTGCATTTTTGTAAAAAACAAAACAAACAAAAAATAAAATTAAATAAATACAATTCCAATAATTCAAGGTTAATAGAAAAACTGGCAGCTTTCAGGATTCTCTTTCTAAAAAAAATACACCTAATAAAACATTAGAGCTTCATCTTCTACAGTAATGTAAATGTACTGTATCTGAGATATGAGTAAGATTGGTTCTCATAATAGTGTGTATTCTTATTAATAGACTCATTAACACTTCTAAGGCTACTTTGCAAGAGTCCTATTAAGTGTATTTAATAAATGTCCCATAGGGACAAAAATTCAATACTTGAAACATTCACATTTGAGTTATCCATATTGCCATGTCACCTTAATAGCGAGTGAACTTATTAATGCATTTCCTACTCCTGATGATGACTTGATGACATAAACAAAATGAGTGTTGCTGAGTTTAAAAAAACAAAAGAAAAATTAAAAGCCTTACACAAAGATCCAGGTGAGACATTTATCACAACCAGTTCCACGTCTGTTTCTGTGATCAATGCACTACAGATGTATCCTTCATTTAAGATGACGTTACTGACCTCTATAACTAAGACATTTCTAAATATTCCTTTCCAATAGTAAGCTTTGTGCTAAATCTCCAAATTCTCTTCCCTCATTCCTCCTCCTTATCAACAGTATATGGAGAGAACGCAACTTCTGGACTGTGTGAGATATTTCAGGGCTTATTTAAATGTCAAACCCACATCCTTGGCTTCTAAGTACATTCTAACCTTTCCAGACATACACGCACCCACTCAACTGCCCCACTTGGGTGAGAGTCCATCTGGAAGGCCACAGCTGCGGGTCGCATGCTCGTCTGGGCTGGTCAACTTCATTTTCCTTGGTCACAGACCTCACCCTTCACCACAGCATTCAGTCCTCCCACAAACAATTGTTCAAAGAAGAAAGCAGGAAGGAGTATGTGGACAAAAAATTGTTTTATCAAATACCAATAAAAATACACATGTGCTATGACTGACAGGTTAGTGGCATCATCTGTGAAGGACAGCACTTATTACATTCAAGAATATTCATCAAACCAACCACTAACATGGATCCAAATGACTTTGAGTGGGGGCTATTTCCATCATGCAGTGCTTTACAAAACAGAGGCAACTGAGAGAAGCCAGCATTGAAAGTCACACTGGTAAACTGTATTGATTCAACTGGACGGTAGAGATGAGGGTAGTCAGTGAATTGTTCAGGGATCAAAAATCTACCCTCAGAGAGACAGGTACATCTCCTCCCACACATACAACACGCGGCTGCAGTGTGGGTCTGTCCTGAGACGTTACATGCCTCGAGAATAACAGTCTGTCTTCTTGGAGGTGGAATGACGAGCAAATGGAAGGTGAAATTGTACCCCATTTCATGAAACAGAACTTTGTTCTGCCTATAGTCTTTTTTTTTTCTTTTTGACACATTCAGCCAGAGATCAGGAGGATTCTACTGGGAAATCCAAATTTAAACTATTTAGAGCAGCTCCCTAAAATACTAGAAATTATTTTTAAATCTACGAAGAACCATTTTTCTTCACCTCAATGGCATTAAATAGAAATTCATTTTCAACCAATGCTGAAGGTGTAGTGAGTATAAATAGTTGCATGATTTATTTTAATGAGTGACATTTTTAAAGATACAGGAAACAAGCCACACACTACAGCAATGCAAATGTGACGGAGACAGTAGGCTTAACTTTTGTTTGCCACAAAAAGAAAAATAAATAAATACAAGGAACACTGCCTTTCATATATATTTGATCATGGCACATGCACATTTATCAAATCTTAACTTAAAATACTTTACTCAAAAATTTTTCAGCTTTTATCAGGGAACTGCAGTACACACCTGCATTAAAAAAAGTGCTTGTTCTTGTGTAGTGAATACAAAGCACACTAAATGAAACTTTGAAGCACAGAGGGTTACATTGAGAAGGCAGCCTTGCTATTTAGGCACATTACAGTAATTAAGGTAACTGAACTGCAAATATCACATTCTTCTTCTTTTTTCAGCAATCAACAGGCATGTTATGTTTCCATCCAGTAGCTGAAGAACCACTCTGATCACAATGTCTTCTGTCTCACAGAACAGGAAACTAATGCAAAAGTTAAAAAAAATATATTAATTTCTACATTATACTGATTACTTAACTATAAATACTTACCATGTAAAGTAGATTATCTGAGACTCATTATTTAACTTATAAACCACTTTTAAAGATTCCACAAAACGCTTACCGTACCTTAATTCATGTGTTTTGCTGATTAATATACATATTTGTACTTTGCAAAAGATATGAGAGTTGGAGAGTGATACTATCAGAACTAAGTATTTTTAAAATAAACAACAATGGGGAATGAATTAACTACTTTGTACATGTTATTTTTTAATGATATTTGATCAGTTGTTCCTAGATTCATATAGAAGTGTTCATTAGAAGGTATAGCAAAATTTATGATAATGTGTCACCTAAAATACTATATCTCCAAAGACAAAAGAAGTATAAGAGATTTCCATTTGCTAAAAGGAATGAGTACAACAGAGGATAAAAATAATTAAGCAAATTGGGATAAACATAAAGTGTGTGCAAACTTTACTCGAAGAGTCTTAAGAATCTGTCCTACTAAAAATTACCTTTTGCTGATTAAATCTTTGACTCCTTGGGTGAAAAGTTAGGAAATTAATATTTACTATCTATCTACTAGGCACTACATACACTATTTTATTCAAACCCAGGAGTATTACAGAAATAGTCCCTCATCAAAGAAAGTTTAAGAAGAAAAATGGTTGCATAAGAAAGAATTCTTAATCTGAGATCCATAAATAGTACATTCACTCATTCATTAATTCACTTATTCAACAATTTTTTTTACTGAGAAACTACTATAAGTCCAAGCAGTATCCCAAATGCATGGACTACAGCAGTGAAATAGATAACAATCCCTACCTTCACAAAGGTTACATTTAGGTCAGAAGGAAACAAATAATAAACACAATAATAAATAAGACATATAAAGTATGTGAAATAGTAAGTACTCGGGACAATAAAAGAAAGGGAGTGCTTGAGGTGGGAAAAGTTCAAATTCCTAAGTAAAGGGAACCAGACTTTTGGCATTTTATTCTTCATGTTGATGAAATGTTACCTGTTATAATGGTGTCTCCTTCTTATAGTTGAAACTAGGGTCAGAACCATCAATCTGAAGCTTCAGGGCTTGTTTAAGGCTCAATTCCGTCTCTGACGAAGGGTACCCTTCCAACACTTCCTGATGCCCTCTGTCTTGTATTGTTCTTGGAACTGAAACCCTACCAAGAAACACCTGGTTACTCTGCAGGTGGTAATTTGGGTTTGTCATTATTCCATTTCTCTTCTTCTGTTCCCCACTTTGTTGGTGAATGAGAAACTGCTGCTGGGATCGACCAACTTCTTGCTGGGCAGACGGTATCATAATTTTGCCCTGGGATTCTGAGGGTGTTTGTTTAGGGGGTGTGTTGGACCCGGGTTTGGCTGCAGGCCCTCTTGAATCAAACTGAGTCATTTCATATTCTAAAACCTTTGGCTGTGAGGAATTATTTTGTTTAGCTTTTTTCCCAGCTGACCCAGATTTGCTGGAATTTTCTGATTTCCCCCCTTTATTTGTTTTAGTTGACTTCAAACTGGGCTTTACTTGACTCCACTCAAATTCACTAGAGGGTGAGTTATGGCTCTGTCCCAGGGACTGCGTGGTGGAAGACGGGGACACAATGGACTGCCGACTTCTACTGCGGGGCAGCGAATGCTGCTGGATCTGCTCAGTAAACGACAGGTTGTGAAAGCTATCGATTGGCACCGTCTGAGCCGTTGCTGTAGACGAAGTAGTTCTCAAAGATGAATTTTTTGAGCTTTTCAGGGAATTATTTGACAAGGATGACTTCTGTCGATCGACTGTGGAATCTGGCGATTCTGAAGGAGAACTGAAGGCATGCGCCGGCCCATTCGGCAAACCACGCAGCGAAGGCTGCATGTCCCCCCCGCCAGTGCTGCCAGAGCTATTGGATTTAATTGTTAACGACTGCATTTTTGAAGACACGGACTGCAGAGGCTTCTGCTCCATTGTGTGAACAGGAGAGGGGGAACAGCCATTCAAACTAGATGCACCATATTTTTCTAACAATTTAATTATCTGAGAGTGTCCGTTTTTAGCTGCCACGCGCATAGCAGTGCGTCCGAACTGATCGGCGTGGTTGGGATCGGCACCGTGCTCTAGGAGAACCTGCACCACATCGATATGCCCTTCCTGGGCTGCGATGCACAGGGCAGTTGCACCTTGATTACAAGTGTGGTCCACAACAGCTCCGTGCTCGATCAGAAGCTGCACCACCTTCACGTGGCCCTGCCACGCCGCGGACTGCAAGGCAGACCGCTTTTCGTTGTCGGCGGCATTGATGTCGGCATGGTAGGTTATCAGAACCTGCACCATGTCCAAATGGCCTTGCCAGCAGGAAACGTGAAGTGCTGTCCTTCCTTCTGCATCGCTTGCTTCTACATTTGCACCGTTTTCTAAAAAATACTCAGCCATTGTAAGTTGGTTTTCTAGGGCCAAAATATAAAGGGTGGGCCTACCATCAGCATCTTTGTAATTAACGTCAGCTCCGTGGCTAAAAAGTAGTTCAACAATGTCCCTGTGTCCTTCCAGTGCAGCAACCCGTAGTGCATTTCTCCCATCATAACCTCTTTGATCAATGCTGGATTTATTTTCCAGTAATATCTGAACACAATCGTAATGACCCTCTTGTGAAGCTAATATGAAAGGTATCCGTCCATCATTATCAATCTCGTTGGTTCTAGCACCTTGTTCAATAAGCGCTTCACATATTAACCTGTGACCTTCAAAAGCTGCCATGTGCAAAGGTGTCCATCCAGCATCATCTCTGTGGTTTTCATCTAACCCTCTATCCAGTAGAGTACGTACCACCTCGACATTGCCTTGGGCTGAGGCTATGCTGAGGACTGTCCTACCTTCACTATCAATGCTATCCACAGCTGCACCCCAAAACAAAAGTGTGTTCACTACAGAAGCGTGGCCCATAGAAGCAGCTGCTAAGAGGGGTGTTCGGCCATTGTTATCTGTGTGGTCTACATCTGCTCCCCCCTCCAGAAGCAAGTCAACCACATCGACGTGCCCTTCGTAGGCAGCCACCAGCAGTGGGGTCATGCCATCTTTATCACAATGATCTACTTCAGCACCTCGATCGATTAAAAGGCTGACAACTGACGCGTGTCCTTTGCTTGCAGGCACACAAAGTGCAGCTACAGACAGTGCAGTCCTGCCATCAACATCCTCGTGATTCACTTCTGCTCCGTGGTCCAGAAGGTGTTCCACAATCTCTCTGTGTCCCATGTATGCTGCTGCTATCAAAGCAGTCCTGCCTTCATTGTCAGCTTTGTTGACTTCAGCACCGTGTTGTAGCAAATTCAGTACGATATCCTCGTGTCCTCCCCAAGCTGCTGCTCTCAAAGCGGTTCGGCTGTCAGCGTCCGCACAGTCCACCTTTACACCGGCATAAAGTAGCGCAGAAACCACCTCCGTGTGACCACCCCAAGCAGCAGATCGTAATGCTGTCCAGCCATCCTGATCAGTATGATTAATGTTTGCTCCACAGCCAATCAAACAATTAACCACCTTGGTATGTCCTTGTCTAGCAGCCAGGGTAAGTGGTGTGTGCCCATGAGCATCTTCTATCTCTAAATCTGCTCCCCTAGAGACAAGTAAATTCACCACATCAAGGTTGCCACTGTATGCAGCATTAGCCAATAATGTTCTCCCGTTGGAATCACACTGATTTACAGAAGCTCCGTTATCTAGTAGGGTTCGAATGGAATCCTCTCTTTCTAAGGCTTGACGGACTATGCATGATGTGCGATCGTCTTCACTGTTCACATGAGCACCAGCTTTAACCAACAGCTGTAACACTTCTTGTTCCTTGGGTATTAAGGTTGACAGGGAGTCTCTGACAGGTGTACCATTCCATATCATCCACAGAGCTAACTCAGCTGTCTCCAACTGTAAGTTTGAATTAATTAAGTGCAATGCAAATTCTTGTGCTTCCAATGGTGTTAGATTCTTGGCTTGGCAGGTATAACTCATCGCCAGCATTCTGTGTCCTTCTGCTGCATTGCATAAATACTTCTGTGTGCAGTGTTTCACATCCAGAAGCCACTCTGCAAAGCTGTAGTGAAACAGGATTTTAGTATTTCCTAGTCCATCAACAAGGAGTTTGGAGAGCACGTCTAACTTGCGTTGAAAGTCTTCCAAGGTTAATGACATATTTTTGGTCCATACTGCATGATATAATTCCGTTATGGTCAAAGGTCGGCAGGCAGCAAGAATCACATTCAAAATAGGTTGAACCTTTGCAAACTGCTTTCTCACAAAAAGTCTTTGACACAGCCAGAGATAGAGACCGTTTAGAGTTCCTGGGATGTCACGGATCTCTCGTAACATAATAAAATTTTCTACAACTCCATCTAGAACCCGTTCTAGATAAAGAAAGCACCCGCTGCTTTTAATGTGCAGTTGATTTAACATCTCTGCAGTTTCTTTTGTGAGGTGTTGTCGCAAAGCTTCTTCTTGATCTAAACGATGAAGAATGTACTGTTGCACATCCTTAACGATATATGCCTTCCGAAGGTCATCTAAACTTATTTTTCGAAAACCTGTAGAAGAGACAAAAAAATAGATGTCATCATTTGAAAACAATTACAGAAGTTGCCATACACTCAAAGAAAATGTCTTCAGTATATAATAAACTAATAAGCAAATAAATCAATAATACATGAACTAAAACTAAGAAACCCATACCTGTTAGTATAGAAATCAGTTTTCTTTTCCTTCTATAACACATTGATAGCAGAGAAACAATTTCATTTTCCAGTTTACAAATGGGACATATTGTAGTGGCTCTGTGCTCCTCTCAACTTCAATGATAAGCATCAGACAGTCTTACAGACATATCCATAAAGGCATGTTAAGATTTTCTGAACTCTCAAATGATGAGGAAAAAAATTGCAGGAAGCAACAAATAAGATTTGTTTGCTTCTACAGCTGATCATTTTCATATAAAAAATTTATATCTTTCCACCTGCATAACTAAATATATACTAGCTTTAATTAGGGAACTGAATATTCATATCCAATTAGAATATCACCTGTCGTGGCCTTTACGTAA
The DNA here is from genome assembly GCA_004026665.1 of Murina feae. NCBI lineage: Eukaryota > Metazoa > Chordata > Mammalia > Chiroptera > Vespertilionidae > Murina > Murina feae. The sequence continues at coordinate 51,527 of PVJC01002843.1, forward strand.
CATTATTTTACATGTTGTCAAATTAAATGTCAGGTTGTCAATAAATAGCTTGAACCTTAAGATGCAATTTGGTCAAATTATGCTAACAAAACTTCAGCACTGTAAAAATAAAGCAGCTTAATATATTTAAACCAATATAACACACTAGTTAAAGCTATTTGAAATTCACTGTTAAGTTCTTTAAAGGGAACCGCAATTTCATTTTTCTAAAGGGAGATGATATCCTGATTTACAGACAGGAATTTATTAAACACATGTACTCATCTTATAGAGGAAAAAAAGTGCTGAGTAAATGAATTTCCTTAAGAGAAACAACTCCAGAGATTGAGCAGAGCTTAGAGATGGTCACTTGTTACTATGGAGGCAAGACTTTTCAAAGAGTCTGTGATCCAGTCTAGATAAGAATCACTAAGGGCTTGAACAACCACAGCAGAACAGACACAAATGAATACGAGTTTGGGAATTATTAGTAAGAGCTAGATGCACAGAGCTCAGCGAGTATGAAGAAGGAAAGACAGGAGGAGTCAACATTGACTTAACTTCTGGCTTGATGGAACAGGATGGAAAAGGCATCACTGAAGGGTAAATAGGTTTGGAGAGAAAGCTGATACATTCAGTTTTGTGATATTAAGCTTGAAGAACTTACATGAGATAGATAAACTGAAAACACAACCTTCTAAGAATGACATATGAAGAAGTAAATTTGCATAGCTTTAAATCTATATAAAAATAAAAATCTGTAATTATATATGTGTACAACTATTTATTAATTAATTATACAGATAATAGATGCTTTTCAACAGAATTTTAAAAGGTAAATTTAATTATAACAAGGACACTTTTGCTCCAAGGAGAGTTTAAAACGTGCACTGAAATTCATAACAATCTACATTTACCAAGGACATGCGGTAACTTGCCTCTTAACTTTTTTTCTGTGTGTTCATTTGCTCTTGGCTTTATAAAATCATTAAGCAGTTTAAGTTGAAAAACACCTAGAATGTTGCTAATTTTTTTAAATAATAACTATCTTACATTATAAGGTGTTTTAAAGTTTCCAAAATAATCTCGTAGATATTGACTGATTAACATGAATAAATATTTATAAATTAAACCTACTTAAGATACCACAACTGAAACCTGAGATAACTAAAACAGGCCAAACCTCATAGTAACAAGTTCAGTTCCTGAAAAACAAATAAGAGAGATCAACAATTACTGAGTCAACTAGTTTTAAAGCAGCACTTCAAGTACTTACCAAACTAACTTCTTTTAATGTCAAACCTGTGAGAGTAGTTTCCCTGCTTTAAATCTGAAGAAGCTGCCTGGTTAGTGTGGCTCAGTGGTTGAGCGTCTACCTGTGAACCAGGAGGTCACAGTTGGATTCCCAGTCAGGGCACAGGCCTGGGTTGTGGGCTCAATCTCCAGTAGGGCCATACAGGTGGCAGCCGATCCAAGATTCTCTATCTCTCTCTCCCTCTCCCTTCCTCTCTGGAATCAATAAAATATATATTTTTTAAAAATAAAAATAAAAATGAAGAAGCTAAAGCTCAGAAAGACCAAGTTAATTGCCTAAAGTAGCCCAGCTGGTAAATCATAGATCCAGGACTCTGATTATTTTAACTTCAAAGTTTTCTCTTTACATTAAGATGGCAATGGACAGAGAAAGTTGTGAAAGAAAGTGCAAGTGCTTGATAGGGGATTAAAGGGTAGAGGATAGAGCCATAGGATTAATTCTAAAATAAAGCAGAGAAAATGTCATTAAGTATAGATATAAAATACTTGCAATTAAAAAATAAAGCGCTCCCAAATCTAAATATACTTAGTAATATGAATCTACATAGAATCAATTAATGTGTTCATCATTAATGATAGTGACTTGTTCATTAATACAGAACTAAGAATATCTAACTAAAAATTTGAATATCTCGAGTTAAAGTTACTGAAAATAATTGCTTTTATTACAGTGCAACTCTGACCATTGTACATGTAATTCCCTTCTTAGGAACATGTACAATTTTAGTACATATATTAAAACACTTTAAAAATTTTTTTTATAAGGCTGAAAAATGCTCAAAAATTTTAGGTGCATATAAATACGATTTACTGAAATGTTTGACCACTTTTATATCCTTACCTAAGACATTTCTCAGGATGTGAGATTACTCAGTGCTGGTGAAAGTAGAATGACAGAATGATAGGACCTGTGCCAAAACTTATAAACTGATGCTCAATGCAATTATTTATTATCCTGAAGAATCCATGGGGTGGAAAATATAATAAAACCTAAGAGCATGACGATAAGAAAGTTAAGTGAACTCTGGCATATTGATGCACTAGTAAATTATGTATCTATTTTAATAACTATTGAAAAGACAGTGACACTGAAGGCTTGTAAATGTTAAATTTACAAAATAGAGTTTGAATTGACAGAAAACCTGATTTCAACTAGGTAGGATAACATACACAGAATTTAATCCAAAGTGATCAACAGTGGTTAATTATTACTTTATCTCTGAATGATGTACTATTTGAGTATGTTGTCATTTAAAACATTACCTACATGGTGCATGTATTTTTTTAAATTTGTTCATATATATTTTTATTAATTTCAGAGAGGAAGGAAGAGGGAGAGAGAAACATCAATGATGAGAGAAAAATCACTGATTGGCTGCCTCCTGCACTCCCCCTATTGAGGATTGAGCCCACAACCCCAACATATATATGCCCTGACCAGGAATTAAACCATGACCTCCAAGTTCAAAGGTCAACACTCAACCACTGAACCATACTGGTCAAGAGTATTATTTTTTTAACCAGATAAAATAAATATGTATAAAAATCTCTGAGGTTTAATTTTTTATGTACATAATGTTTTCAAATGGACTGCTACTTCTTTTAGTCCCATAACAAGTATTTAATCAAGATTCAGCTTGGTGCCAAAGGGATTTTTCATTACTTTAATCTGAAACTATTAACAAAAATGTTATTCGTCAGAAAAGTATATACATGAGGAAAGAAATTCTCTTCACAAAATGTTAAGTGCTTAGATATGAGTAGATGAAACTGATTTAAACATAGTAAAAATGTTACTATGTTACTGCTCTAAGATCATGTACCTGCAAGTTTTAAATTTGAACGCATAGTTCTCAATTTAAAAACTACGTATTTCAACTTACAACAGTAGCAATAAGCAGGAAGGTGCACAGGACATATGTAAGAAATACAGAAAAATCTAAGAAAAAAACTGAAAAAAAAAAAAAAAAGCTATGTTCATAGATGGAACGAAAGCATATTTTAAATGTCAAACTCTTCTTAAACTAAAATAAAATTCTAAACCAAATCTAATAATATTTTTGGTTTATATCATGGGTAGTTATAATTTTTGAAAATATGCTATTAAACTCAGTTTGGAGGAATATAGGTAAAAATATATAATTTAGAATAGCATTAATGACGAAGAGGTCTAGAAAGTAACTGTACCAAACAATTAAAAATAGTTAACCAATGTTGCACTGCTGACAGTTCAGAAGAGCATAGTTTAGAAATACATCAATAACACACTGACACACTCATATACACACATACCTGAACTTAATGTATGATGAAAGGGAGTCAATAAATAGTGCTGAAAATAAGTTTGTGGTTTGACAAATTATCCTAGTAAAGACAATACATAGATTACATATAATAGATTTCAAAAGAATTACAGCAGTCCCCCCTTATCTGTAGGGGATACATCCCCAGACCTCCTGTGGCTGCCTGACCATGAATAGTACCTAACCTATATACACTGTCTTTTCCTATACATAAATACTTATAATAAAGTTTAATTTCTAAATTATACACAGAAAGATGATCAACCATAGTTAATAATAAAACAGAACAATTTTAACAATATGCGGTAATGTGAGTAATGTGCATGTGGCCTCTCTCTGCTTGTGATAATGTGAGATGAAACAATGCCTACGTGAGGAGATGGCTTGAGGTGCTCCACCAGTGTCCACTCGTGTCATTGTCACCCCAAACTTATCAACTATGTTTTTATCAAAAACAAAAAATACTACACATGGAAACTAAAAGTGCTGCAATTAGCAGCAAGGAAATCTCAGAGACAACCCATAGAGGGAGGAAATCATTTGAACAAATTAATAAGGGTTCACCATACTATAAAGTGCATAAAATTACTTAAAACTGACATGGCTACTAAACAATATCTTAATTACTTTTTTCCAATTATAAATCCTGCGAGTGGTCCTTGTTTTACACTCTTTTTATTTCATAAAGCACAAAGAATGCTTTACATGATCTAATAGGATCATAACTTTATTGTGATAGTAAGAAAAGTAGAAGAGTCGAGTCAGAAAAAAAATTAAAAAAGAAAAAAACTACTGATCATGTACTTTTACACATTATATCAATTTTTTAGTCACATAACAGAAAAGGATTTTTAAAAAGGATATATTTCAAGAGGTATCCTAAGAAGCTGTTGCCTCTGTCTCTCCTCTCACACCAGGAAAACCTTCTTGGTAACTGTCATTAGTTTACCTTTTTAATATGTTTTTAATGATTTTAGAGGGAGAGGAAGAGAGAAACATCAATCAGTTGCCTCCTGTACGCACTCCCGACTGGGGATTGAACTCGAAACCTGGACATGTGCTCTGATCGAGATACCAGCAACGCTTTGGTGCATGGGACGACGCTCAGCCCACTCAGCCAACTGAGCCATATCAGCCAGGGCTGCCACTGATTTTTAAAAAGGCATATTGAGAACTCTCAATGGTTAGTCTAGTTAGAATATTACAAACCGACAGTGACAGAACAGCATAATAAATGAAGCTCTATAGATTTATAGCAGCTATCATGGCATGAAATACTCCTAATCTTCACTAAGAAAAACAGGAAAATAATATTGAAAAAGGTAATATTAAAGGATCTTAAAACATTCCATGGCTATTTTTAACACAACTTTTAAAAAGTATTGATGCAAAAAGCTGCTGGAAGCAACCACCAGTTTTTCCACTGCATACTCTCCTCTAACGAGCCCCAGAGACTAGTTTATCCATGAAAACCACTGGAGGAGAGCAGGAAGGAATCATGCTTACCAGTAAACATTTTAGTAACAGCCTTACTCTGTTTTCGGGCAGAACAGAGAAGCAATAGCCATGGTGGAAAGAACTCATGGTGACCAGCTAAAAGCTCGGCCACAGTCCCAGATAAGCTGGTGGACGTCTGTTCACCTTCCGTGACGTTACAGCCTTCATCAACGGAATCCACAAGCAGATACAGGCTTTGCTGGGGAGGCTTCATTCCCAAAAGCGGGAGCAGAACACACCTGTAAGGCACATCCATACAAGCAGGGTGAGCATTGTCGCCTGTGATGTTAACATTTAGTATTCAAACACTGATATTACTAGTGACAAATATGCTTTACAAAATGAATTAAGATTTTAGAATAAAAATATTGTACAGGTTTCAATTCCTTACTTTAAGGAGAATACTTATCCAAAATAATTTGCAGTGCCAATAACATTTTCCACAGTAAAGTGTGTGTGTGTGTGTGTGTGTGTGAGAGAGAGAGAGAGAGAGAGAGAGAGAGAGAGAGAGAGAGTGTGTGTGTGTGTGTGTGTTAGTAATTCAGCATAATTGAGAAGAGCAGAAGGAACTCGAGGAAACTAGATTTCAATATTTTCTTTCTAATTCTTTGAATCAGTAAAAAGCTAGAATTGTTTAAGACAAAGCTAAAATGTGTTGCATGGGGGGAACAAATTTGGGAACCACTGTAATAATAAGAAAAATAGTAAAGATTCAGTATAAATTTGAAGTGTTTTATCATCATTTCTCTTATAAAATAACTGTACTGCATACTAGCTTGTCACACAAATGTTATTAGGAAAAACTGTTCAAAGATAAACTATAGTCTAGGTCCCACTGGATGTACAGTGTATTTTTAAATTTCAATGTAAAGAATAAATTATTGGATATAATTATGCTGAATATATTTCCTACTCATAACTTATATTGTAGTTGAATATAATGTTTTCATAACTAAAACAACGCTCATTCATTTTCAACAAATATTTACTTCATACATGCATTGTGCTGAGTAAGGTGCTGAAATATACAATAGTGGAGGACATAATCCACATGATTATAAATACTATAAACTTAAGATAATCTTTTCCATGACTGTCTTCTTAATCTTTCAATCCCACAGCATCCAAGATCCAGTTTATCATTATGTCCTATCAATATTTCTTTATAAAAATCCCTCAAGCCCACTTCAGCCTATAACTGATTTTTCAACCTTTTTCATGTTGTGGCACACACTAACTATTTACTAAGTCTGCAGCACACCAGAAAAAAATATTAAAAAGGTCAGTGCCGCCCTAACTGGTTTGGCTCAGTGGATAGAGCATCGGCCTGCGGACTGAAAGGTCCCAGGTTCCATTTCGGTCAAGGGCATGTACCTTGGTTGCGGGCACATCCCCAGTAGGAGGGGTGCAGGAGGCAGCTGATTGATGTTTCTCTCTCATCGATGTTTCTAACTATCTCTCTCCCTTCCTTTCTGTAAAAAAATAAATAAAATGTATTAAAAAAAAAAAAAAAAAAAAAGGTCAGTGCCCCTGACTAAACAGTCAGGTATTGCATGTTTTAAAAATTCTTGCAACGTACTGGCGGAAAATCACTGCCTTAGTCCAAACTACCATCATCTGTCACCTGGGCACCACAATAACCACATGTTCCCAGCGCTCCCTCCAGAGTTCCTGCTGCAGCCGGAGTATCCTTCTCAATATGGTAGTCCAGCCGCAGTGGCCTTCTTTCAATGACTTTTAACAGATACAGTTACACAAAGGTCTTTTCATTTACAGTTTCCTCTGCTGGTATGTGCTTCATGTCTCTCATCATGCAATTAACTCATTAGGGAAATACAAATTAAAACCACAGGAAGATACCACTAGACACCTATTGGAATTGCTGAAGTAAGTGAAAACCCTGAAAATACCAAGTGCTGTCACTGATATGGAGCAAGGATGCCGCCATTTCCAGTGGTACAGCCACTTTGGAAAAGTTTTGCAGTTTCTTAAAAAGTTAAATGTACACTTACTCCACCTATGGAGTAGCGACCCCATGGCCCAGCGACCCCACTTCTAGGTATTTACCTAAGTGAAGTGAAAACTTAAGGCTACACAACAATCTGTACATGAATGCTTACAGGAATTTTACTCATAAACCTACAATAGCAATCAAAATTACAGATTCCCATCTACTTGAAAGCTGTATATTAATTCAAGCTGCTTTGCTTCTAGAAGTTGGTAACAAATCAAAATTCTCAGGTACTAACACTCAAAGTCAGAAACTAAGATCCAGGTCTGGAAATGACTGAACTGTTTGCTATGTTAAAACACCATAGCTTTCTGATGGTTGAGGATGTAATAATGCATCTGTCTTCTCAACCAAATATATATATATATATATATATATATATATATATATATATATATATATATATATATATAATGTATGTTTGTTTTATTGGGGAAACCAAATATTTAAAATATAAAAATGGGAAACAAACATAGTAAACCTAACATTCACTGAGTGCTTACTAAGTGTGAAGCATGATGCTAAGTAATCTCTATGAACTTAACAGTTTATCCCTCACAGCAATCTTATAATATACTATGATTATTCCCATTTCACAGATGAAGAAACAAAGGTACTAAGGAAAGTAGATTGCAAAGTGAAATAAGTAGTAAGTGGCAGAGGGAAGAGAATTTGATAAGTTTCAAAGTTCCTCTTCGTAATTATTATGCTAAACTGCTAAGGAAAATATCAAAAAATTATATATACATATGAGCTTAAGGTCCAATTAAACAGTAAAGTCCTTAGAGTAACCTAACTAAATTAGTAAATGGCTAATTTTTTCACATTTAAATTACTTGAAAACATTTTCATGGGAAAAGCAAAATTATACATTTTAAGATCTTCTAACTGAATATGCTACTTTTCAAATTCTACTTTCCTTAGAGTATTAAACATCCATGTCTGTTTGCCACAGATTCTGTACTAAAAGTCACTTGCTTCAATACAGAAATTCCAGAAAATTAGTAGATGGCAGGTGTTCCTAATAATTTTGCTACAATTATTATATGATTAATGTCAAGGGACAAATATTTGTGGGGGGCGAAATGAATTATAAATAGTCCCTTCAGAACTCCCAATCAAAAGCTTAGAAGGACCACACCGAAATGACAGAAATAGGCCAGGGATCTCACTAAGACTAACTATAAAGGCGCCACTGGCCTAGCTTGATCCTGACTGTGCTGTCTCCTTAGCCCGTCTGCACAGCGGAAAAAGGGAAACCTTCTCTGATGAAAAGACATTGTCTGTAACTCTACAATCATTTACACACTGGCTGACATAAAATCAAAACTTATTAGGCAGAAAAAAATACAACTACAGCACTTCTGGCTACCTCCACCATTCCAGGTTCAAGCGCCAACCTCGACTGCTGCACCAGCCACTTCCTGGTTTCTTTGCTTCCACCTTCACCACCACGGGTCTCAATACAGTTGCCAGTGCGAGCCTTAAACCTTAAGCCAGATTATGTCACTCCTCTGTTTAAAAGTTTCAGTGTCTTCCAATCTTCTCAAAGTGAAAATAAAAATGAATGTCCTTACCTAGCCTTCAAGTCCATACACCGGATGGCTCCTAACTATAACTACTTCTCTACTTGTCTCCTGCTACTCAACCCTTGATCACTTTAAGCCACACAGGCTCGCCTTGTTTTTCCTGGATAATAGTAAGCCAACTCCCACCTCAGGACTGGAATGCTCTTGCCAGAGACTTCCTTCAAAGCACCCTAACCCCTCCTACTTAAATGGCAAACCCTTTTACCTACCCTAGCCAGCACCTCACTCCTATCCTCCTTACTCTGCTTTGATTTTCCACATAGCACTTCTTGCCAAGTGATATGCTAAGCTTTATTCTTTCTACCAATCACACATACCAACCCTAAAATTCTAACAAATACAGATTACACTTGCCATTTTTATTTGCTAAACATATCCCAGTACTAACAGCATCTGGTATCTACCTGGTAATATATTAATACACATTTTAAATTTATGTTTAAATTTCAAATAAACATATATTGAGAGATATAACCCCCCCAAAGTAAAAGTTCTTTGAGATCCTAAATAATGTTTAAGAGTGTAAATGGTACCTAGAATAAAAAGATTTGAGAACTACTGATATGAAATCAAAAGCATACAAAACAGGAGCAGATCACAAGTACGTGTGTCAGCACAAAGGCCTCCTTGCCCAGCCAAACTGCATAGATTACAAACCACACATCCATCCACAGGAGGGGCCACATACCGGGCGGGAGCGAGGAGGTCAGAATTAGGAAGAGGACTGGGGGACTTCCAATGTGGATTATTTTCTTTAAAACAAAACAGAAAATCCAGACTTAAAGCAAATGTGGCAAAATGGGTACATATGTGTTTGTTTTCCTATTCATTTACTTTCCTCACTGAAACACTCTGGGGTGGGAGCAATTCCTAAGCCCCATAAACTGAAGTTTTCTACAACCGTTCTTCCCCTTCGGTGCCATCAGTGTTACCTTTCAATTCCTGTGAAGTCCATAATTTGCCAGCTACCTCTCTCTCTAAAGAGACAATTTAACGAACATATTAACTGAGACGGAAGCTACAAACGTTTTTCCTCCTTTCTAAATGAATATGAATTTCAAATGATAAAATACAAGTTGTCAATGTGACAAATCATAATGTTTTAAATTCAAGTGAGTCTCTACCATATTCTAAACCTTGGAGATACCAAGGGCATAAAATAGGCAAGTAGTCTGCTCATTTCCGTAAACGGGCAGGAAGTCCAACTAAACAAATGCAGAAAATAATTCCAAATCATGAAAGACACTGAAAATTAAGGAACAAAGAAAACAAAGCGCGCTGATATGATTTAAGAAAGTGACTATGTTTGGAGTATTCTAAAGACTCGGTGGACAGGGGAAGCTCCCTGAGGAGGTAATAATAAAGTTCACCTAAGTGACACCAGAGCAAGTAGCCACACCAAAATATGCCAGTCAGAACTTGACCTACTTCAGAATAGAATAAAGGCAGAGTGGATGAACAGCAACAAACAAGGGTGGAAGAGGTGCAAGTTGAGGTCAAAGGCTAGGCAAGGCCTGGGATGGCGGGGGGAGCTTACATTCTATTCTAAAGGCAGGGAGAAGCTGTGGGCAAGTTTTAAGCCTGGGAGGTAACATGATCTGATACTCTAACTCTTCTGTGAAGAGGCACAACAATAGCAACAAGAAGACCCAACTGGAGGCCACTGCAGGAGTCTAGGCAAGAGAAGGAGTCTATGGAGAAGAGGGGAAGTGTTTGTTTTGTCTTGGGATAGAACAAAGGTAGCTGATGAATCAATGTAGAGGGTGAGTAAAACTGAGAATCAATGAGGATTCCTAATTTTTTGTGAAAATTTATAATTTCCTATTTAAAATATTATTTCCTTAGTTTTTGTATTGGTTTTCCCCCCTCACATTATTGTTATATCACAAACCACCCCGAAACTCAGTGGCTTAGCTTGAAATAACAATCATTTGTGCTTTCTCCTGTGTCTGTTTGTTGATCTACTCTAGACTTGGAATCATAGTGCAAGGATGGGTCTTGTCTGCTTCATATCTCTCTCCTTCGCCCCCTTTAACCAACAAGCTCGCCAGAACATGTCCCCCTCACATGGTGGCAACAGAGGGGACAGGGTCAACCACTCATTCGCATGTCAAACCTCTGGACCTTGTCTGCTAACATCCCACTGGCCCAAGGAAACCAAACCACATGGCTGAGCCCAAACAAAAAGGCAGAGAAGAACAGTTCTCCACACAAGGACCAGCAAGAGTGCATGCAAAGAGCAAGGGTGCATGGAGCCATGAAACCAAAGGCAAATGAGTCCATGCACTAGTTTCTCCATATGCAAATGAGGCAGAATTGTAAAAGAGCACGAGTTTCTGGAAAGCTCCAAATCCTATTTCAAGATAACCACAGGTAAGTCATAATTAGTTCTCTTAACTAATACTTATCTTAATTAAGCAATTACATGAACATTTTCAAAGTGTATTTTATAATAAGACTAGTTGTACATGTATATAATAGAAAATGACATTAGCAATATTTCAACATGAAAGAAAGTGGTTTGAAATTTAAGACAATTATATATGGTCAAAGACATCACTAGATCAACCAGAGAGTAAAGACAAGCCACAAATCAGAATACACATCAAAGATTTTTAAGGACAGAAAAATAAGTATTTACTTCATAAAACCAAATTATTTACTGTACAAAAACCACTTTATTTCATAAAATTTTTTTAAGAAAGCAAAATTGCTAAAAACAAAGTGAAGGGCTAAAAAACAAACCAAAAAATCTGCAACCTATATAACAAAATAAAAGGCCAAATCCTTTATACACATGCACACACACACACACACACACACATATACATACACATATATGAAGGTCTTACTAAATAGTAAGAAAAATAAGAATATTGTTATTTAGTCATATCTCCCTATCAACTTAATACTATCTCTGATGCTTAGAAATATTTCTTGAAAGAATAAATGAGCTTAATGTGCTTTGATGAGGTTTAGAAACATGATACCTACTTTAGATGGGGCAGAACCACATTATCAAGAGCTTTTAAAGGCAGGCAGAGAAATCTGAACTCGTACAGATTATCACAGGCTCCGCAAAATGACCTAAAGACAGCACTGCTGTACTGTGGTTAATTGTCCAACTGTAACCGAGAGAAGCAGAATAAAGAGGGGCCAAAATTAAGTAGACCAAGTAGGAGTAGATGAATAAACATTCCAGATCAGGGTAAAAGAATTCATGAAACATTCCAAGAAAAAGATTAAGTACCTTAACATGTAATGTAATAGAAAACAGGGAGCACCCTAGAATCTAGCCCAGGGCGATGCTCTCAACATCACAGTGCACAGGACTCACTTGGAGATCTAAGTTACAGATCCAGTCAGTAGACCTGTGACTCTGCGTTCTTATTACCTCCCAGGAGTTGCCAATAAGTTGCTCTTAAGATCACACTTTTAAGGAGAAAGGGTCTAAAAATAAGAATAAATATGAAACAACCTAGATAATCAGTTTTCTCAGAATTCCCAGTAATGATCAAGCTCCATAACATTTGTTTTAATCATTCTGTCTCCTTTCTTCTTAGCATGTATCAAAGCTGAATTTTTATATCTGTAATTTCTTGTTTAAAGCAATCCCTGCCCTCTTCCCCCCCCCACACACACACACTTAAATTCAGTGTCCTGTTTGGCTCACCTCTTTAGCCCTGTCACTCACCACATACTGAGCACACAGCAGGAACTGAATGTTTATTTAAGCAATGAATGAATGAGTCAATGAACAGAAATGCTGAAAGAGATGCTGATGTGAACACTGGAAGGTACTTGAGGGACACGTCAGTAAAAAGATACATGTTGATGAGAGTGAAGATAAAGGCTGTTGATGCAGCTTTGGTTGCTATCCTAACAGATACAAGCATTGGTATCCACGTAAGTAAATACAATATTTAAAGGAATGAGTATGAGGAGAGATGATCTAAGTGAGTTTTGCTGGGTAAACACCCAGGCACAATCCAGAGGAACAGCCACCAAAGAACACAGCTGGAGAGAGGATTCTGAAAGGAGCAAAGTACAGCTAATGAGATACTGTCCTAAAACATACCATCGAAGGCCAAAGATAGAGCAGTGAGTTCAGAAGCTACTGCACCTAAATAACTTTCTGTGCATATGTAGAGAGAGGGCAGGTCTCAGTAAGTTAGGAAGCAAGGTGATAGGGAAGAAGCACTTGTACACATGAATTCGTAATAACATGAAGGCATATTTAGGGGGAGATAAACATATAGTATTGCTTTATTTTCTCAAAGGAATAGGAAACATACTCATATTTGAAAATGCCTGTTAGAGCCAGGCTGGCACAGTAAACAAATGAAATGGCCTTGGATAGAATGATGTGGGTGGTGAGGGATGACTGGATATAATTAGTGTGTAAGCCCATCTACAGACAGCAGCTAACTCAGCTCCACCAGATTATTGCTCCAAAGAAAGTAGAGCCTAATACTGTAAAAAAAAAAGTTTTTTTCCCCAAGAAAAAACAAAAATCTGGGTATGTGTATAAAATTTCCTGAATTGGGTAAAAAACATATTCACCCTATAAGGGCACCACTTTACTCTCTCTGGTCTAAGAAAAATCTGAGTTATCGGGGAAATACACAAATAAAAGCATGGCCAAGCAAACTAAGAATGTGGCTAACATTGTGCCATTATAATGCAGAAGTGATCAAAGGTTGAGAACTGGTTCAACAAATGATAGAGTACCAGGTAGCAAAGGAAACAGCACTTAGACATGACGCACAAAAGAGAAAGCCCATCCAAGGAAGAAAGGGAAGATTTTAGGAAGAGAAAGAAGAGTTTGAATGAATGGAAGTCCATCTTAAAACAAGGTTAATAGTTAAATATTGGAAACAACAGACATTTCACCGAAAAGTGACAATCTTAGACTAAAGGAAATTTGATTATGAAAATCATATTTATTCATTTATTGTATTCAAAATGTGAACAGTAAAGACACTTTCACAAGATCTTTTAATCTGACATTATTTAAGAATGGGTAACAGTTATCGTAAGTAGTATTAGTTATAAAAGGGCAGATAATGAAAAGGAAATACTTTGCCTTAAAAATACCCCACCAATGAGGATAAGAAGAAAACACCCTTCCTAGTCCCATTCTGTTCTTCATCCTTTTATTGAGTTTGCCAAAAATACCTGGAGCCAGTAGAGACAGAAGATAGACATCTGGCCACTTAAAACTATCTGGAACAATGCCATATATACACGTGCTAAGGAACAGACAGCAGGACAATAAATTAATAATCACACCACTCTGGTCTGCACTGAAAACTGACCTCAGTGATAAAACATTTCAATTTCCTTTCATATGCGAGAACTTCAGCTGTCCTTCAATTAGATTCAAACATATTCTAGATAGATAAGTAGCATTATCCAGTCATTCAAATGATAACCATTTAGCAATTACTATATGAAAAGTGCTGTTCAAAGCACAATGGTAAATATAAAAAATTAATCAGTCATAAATAATGTCATGAAGAAGCATATGCCAAATAGAGGAGATCACAGAAGATGCATGCATAAATAATTGTTAAAAAAAAGTTAAAATCTAAAGAGATATGCGTGAATAATTACAAATGTTCAAGGAAAAGGAGATGAATAGAAAAAAAGATTACACCACTTAAGGATTCCTGTTCAAGATAAAAAACAAATTGTCAGAGTTCAGACTTCCAGTTTCCTATCCCAACAAGCCATTCCTATCATCACATAGAACACAATCTTTTACTCAACTGAAGAAAATTAACATCATACACGGAAAACTCACACCTGTTTTTGCAGATGGTTAAACAAATAAAAGTTAGGACAGGTTGTTAAATAAAAGTCAGGACACATACATATGATCTCCAAAAGGACTCTTAGCTTCTAGGCATGACAGTAGGGACAGCAGGTTCAAAAAGAAGTTTATGGTCGAATGAATTAAATAACCATTTTCACTTGCGTTCCTAAACCAGGCACAGGACCCAAAACCACTGCCCCACCCGCTCATTCCCTAACTCAGGTGCCTCTATCCTTCCCTTATATTTAGCTACTTTGACCTCCATCTCCCACAAAATACTGTTAACTCCTTGAGAACAATGATCAAACGATCTTCTGCCCATTGTCTAGGTGCTGAATTACCTCTATCCAGCTAACCAAAATACACTCCCATTAAAATTCCCTATTTAACAAGTCAGCTGCAGGCACTAACCAAACCTACAATAAAACCTTGCCTATCTGTCCAAGAGTAGAGGCCTACAGCCATCCAATGCCATAGACTATGCAAAAATGTTTTTTTTTAACTTTGAATTGTGTTCTCATGTTTACATTTGACTATGGTTATATTACAGCCTCCCAATCATAGAGGAATTATATATCTAATGAATTAGCAGAAACAGTTGTTCCAATACCAAAATTACCTAATTTATTGAATTGATTACTTTAATGATTTAAAAAAAAAAGTGACTCAGGTTTCTGAAAGATCTAGTAGGAGATTAAGTTAGAGCACCACAATGGTCCAAGTAGAAACACTAGGTTTTCTCCACCAAAATACAGCCGGGAAACACAAAGTGTTCATTAGCTCCCCCGGCCAATCAGATAATCCGCACTGGTGTGGATTTCACACACAGCTCCCCTTGCTTCTTATTTCTCTCCAATTAGCTAATCACTGACATTCACACAGGAAAACGAGAATAAGAGGATCCTCTGAGTAGAAGGATCTTTTTCAGGAAAATCTATGATACCAACTATAAAGATCTGCTCAGGATTAGAATATATAAAAGCATACAGTTATCAGACATGATTTCAAATATTTAAAAGTATTAAAAATTTAATATGAATTCCAATAAAAGAAACTACATATTTAGTTAGGCTAAGTTAAATTTAGTTAGACTATACTCTAAAACTGATTTTCTAAGGTGTTAATAAATCCAAATAGCTTATGAAATGACTTACATGAAATGAAAATTCAACTCTTCAACTAGTGATATTATCTTCAGAAAAAGCATTAAGTCAAGATAAGAGTTATTTATGTAGAGAGGCTTGAAGGCTCTTAAGAAGTAAAGTTCTATATTAAAGCCTACATTATTGACTCCATATGACATAGTGAGTCCATGGTAAACATTGGCCATCAAAGCTGGCATCTCATATCTGTGCTAGCAGATTTCCTCATTGATTTATGAATGATATAATCATTTTAACCCAGACTTTGATTGCTAACAGCAAAATAGAATAGATTTGATTGGATGGACTTATCCATGAAAAGGTCTACAAGAATATCACACTTCTCAAAGACACAACCCTTTGGCTGAATTTCATAAACCCCTCACCTGTTGGAACAGTGTGCCTCTATGCATAATGATCATTCCAGGCTACCCACTGGTCACGTATATGGGTAATCTGAAAACTACACTCACACCACAACTGTGACAAACATCCATTCTCCACAAACTTCAAACCTATTCCTCTTCCCCGGAAGTCCTCCAAAGGATGTCTATGATTACAAACCTGTGCACATACACACGTCTTTCATATCCGGCTCTGCCCTTTACTAGCCTGTAGCCTTGGACAAGTTACTTAGGCTGTGCCTCCATTTCCTCATCTAGGAAATGGGACTAATAACTCTATGAAGATTAAATGACTTAATACTGGTATAGCACATAAACAGCGACTCACACAACATGCTTGCTACTAGTATGGTTATTTTCAATAGATTTCATACCATTAGATCTGAGGACATCAAAAGAACAAAATCACTTCCACAGCAATTCAAAGCCTGCTCAAATGACTACACACACACACACACACACACACACACACACACTAACCTTCAGTGAGTGTACACCTGTCTTTGGGAAACAAACTTTTGCCAGCTAAGAACTACTTATTGTGTAGGTGATAAAAATATATGACAAAATGACTAAAGCAGCAGGGAGGCAATAACAGCAGGCACAGAATAACTATTTGCCTCCTTCTTTTACAATGAGTAGAGGGGTGATATGCAAAAAATTTTCAAGTCATCATTTTTTTAAAACACATTTTGGATCTGGAACCACTCTGGAAAAAAAACAACTTAAAATTGGGGGGTTTTTTTGTATCACTCACTAAAAGTACTAAAAATGATGATAAATTTCCATTATTTTATAAAGATCACATATTTCATCAGTCAACTTTTCATTTACTTGCAAAACATATTAGCAAATTTTCTTCAGATTCTCAATGGTCTCGTTCAAAGAGAACTTTTCTTACTTAAAGGAATAATATGTAAACAGAGAAGACAGTAGGTTCCATGCTGAGAATTCCTCTACACTGAGGACCAGGTAGAGTCTGCACTTCCGAAAAATGCAGCCGAGTGTCCAAGCAGCTATGCGTGCTCCACTATGGAAGAACAGATATCCCTTACCGATTATAAGTGATATTAGAAAAGCAAATATTCGGGATACATTTGAAAAACGATTTGTTTCTACAGTGCTTCAAATTCTGTTATAGACATTTTTAATCCATATCCTGTGCAAACAGAGCTTAAAGTTTATGTCCTTCAATATTCAAATAAACATGTTCACTCACAACCACAGATTATTTCCAAAAATTACAGAAGTACAGGTACTCCAGAAAGTTTTTTTTTATTAAAAAAAACTAGGATTATCTAAAAAATTTAATTTTCATTTTTGTATAAAAACTAGAACACCAGGTCATTCTTGTTACCTTTTAAATGCTTCAGCTGGGTTCCTCTCACACTCCCCAGGCTGTAAGAGGCTCTGGATGGCTGGATCCCTCAGCTTGTCCTCATATCCTTGGAGTAGCCCACTGTGGCAAATCTGGGCAACAAGACCTCTGACAAACCCTCCAACACACAAGGTGTCAGAGTCCTGGGCTTTGCAGAAATGGAAGGCCAGGGCCTGGCGGTGTAAGCCTCTCTGCAAGCCTGTAGGTGAACTTGGCCACAAGAGCTCAGTACACAGGGCTGTCTTGCCACTGCCAGGCCCTCCTACCAACAACACACCCCAGGCAGCGCCTTTTCCAGAGACACTCGCATTGCTCCCAGAATTCACTAAGAGGGGTGATGTGTTGACAGCGCTGTTGCAGCAGTTAGTTTTCTCCTGGAGGCAGTGCTGAAGCTTGTGGAAAACCCACTCCCTACAGTAAAACTGCTTCCCCTGCAGTAAGCTCGTTTGAGCCATTTTGCAGACTTTCTCTTCCCAAGGATTAGTCATAATAGGTTTCTTATCTTCAACATTTGCTAACATCAGAATACATCAACACAGGTCTTACATCCACTAGGACATAACTGGCATAGTAAGTTGACTTTAAAGGACAGAGTAACCAGTTACAGTAAAATTCAACAGCCCCAGAGTCCATTTGTCAATAGAATGTGCATGACTTTACTTGGCTCTTGACTCTTGATTATCAGCAGAGTGTATATTAGTTTAATTGTTGAACTGGTGAACAAGTGCCTGGTTCCCAAGCTCAGCAGCCCTTTTTCTGTATCTTGATGGATCACATGGCTCCATGGTCACAAGCGAGTTTATGTGATTGTAGATCCTTCAAGTATGCAGATGAGACAATACATCTGGAAAACGAAAGAGAAAGTCCAATCTTTCAATTTGTACAAAATGCTTCTCCAGATTCAAACTGTCAATTCTGTATCTGAGAACTAGATCAGAAAAGGTGTCCATTATAGTAAACGTCATCAGAGATTATATTTATACAGCAGGTAGGTAGCTCTATACTTCTTGTTGAAGGGCAGCCCCTCAAACTACTAGATCCTGCCACTTTCAGGCACAGGGACAGCTGCCAGGGACGCAACTGTGTACACTGTGGTCTCTTACATGACAGACCGCCGTTCACACCTCCTATTTCAAAGCACTCATAAAATGCATTTTTCAAGACAGATTCTTCATGAACCTGTTCACAGGTTCCTCTTATAAGGTGTCCAGGTAATCGACAATTTCCACAAGTAACTGAAATAAAACAAGCAAAAATATCTTCGTGCAAAAACATATGTTACAAGCCTACTTGTCAAAGGATACACCTTACCAGTTAATCCCCAAAATCCACATTTTCATTTTTTGGCACTTGCAAAAAGTTGGACAATGACCCTAAAACAATGACTACATTTTTCTTTCTGTATTTTTCTTCCACTACGGTCATGCTTCCTGAAGAGCTACATTTTAATCCTTACCCTAGATTTGTAAAAGGGCTGAAGAGGGGGGGAAAAGACAAGGTGCACATAGAGTAACATCCCTAAGCCGAGCCAAAAAGATCCTTCCACTGGCTGGGTTAGCATAGCACCAGCGAAGGAAGCTCCATTGACTTGCACAGCCCAGCCAGGCAAGGACTCTGTTTACTCGACTAGCAAACACTTCTTTGTTGACAGTTTGCAAAATCTAGGGGGATGATTTCCAGGGCGGAGGCTGGATGGCAAAGGGTTAAAAAAAAAAAAGAGAGGGGGGGCGGAGGGGATGATCTCACATGAATGATAAATCCAAACACAGGTACAACGCGGATCTTCCCTCGCTCGCTGCCAAAGGTGACGGTTTGGGACGGGGGTGAGGAGGGCAAGCTCCTCCCGCGGACGGAGAACAGGCTGCGGGGAGCACGCCTTCCCGGGCAGAAGGGGCAGGGAGTGGAGTGCTCCACGCCGGTGGGTGTTTGCCTGCAGTCCCGGCCGCAGGTTTCGGCGAACAGACAAAAGGCATTCCGGGGTTCCAGCCGACAGAGCCACGGGGGCCCCCTCGGGACGCGGGAGCGAGGGGGGAGCCCGCAGACCGAGGTGCAGCCTCCCCCGGGAGGTCTTCCCTCGCAGAGGCTGGGAAATCCTCGGCAGCCCGCCCCGCCCTGAGATTGGGGTGTGTCTCTCGGAGGGGGAGGGGCGCCCCACGTCCTTGCCGATCCCTGCCGAGGGGTCGCCTCCGAACCCGCGCCCCGCTCCGCGCCCCCGACCCGCGCGCCGATCCCGCCCCCGCCTGGCCCTCCGCGGGGCACCGGGACCCGCGCCGTCCCGGGTCCCAGCCTCCAAAGCGCGTGGGTGGGTCAGGTCCGCGACCCGGCCGCAGCCCCCAGGCTCCCGACCCAGGAGCAGCCTCGCTCCCACCGCCGCCGCCCTCGGTTACCTCCGCCCCGGCCGCCGCCGAATCTCAGCCTCACACACTTGCTTCTGGGAGACGCCGCCGAGGCCAGCGCGCCGGGCAGCCTCGCCGCAGCCGCAGGCTCCGCCCGGCCCCGGGCGCGCTCCCCGCGCCGGATCCTCCGCCTGGCCCCGGCGACTGCCAGCTCCAGCTGCGCCGAGCGCCAGGGTCCCGCTCCTCCCAGCCCCCACCGGCCAACCGCCGCCGCCGCCGCCGCCAGGGCAGTGACTGTCTCCAGCAGCCCCGGGCCGCCGGCTCCGCCCCTCCTCGCCAGGCCCCGCCCACGCCCAGGCCCCGCCCCCAGGCCGCTGTCTGTCTCCGCCGCCGGCCCCGCCCCTGCCCCGCCCCTCCCCCACCGTGGGGGCCTGGCGCCGCCCTTGCCGGGACGGGACCCTCGGCTCGCGCTGCGGGGAGATGGTCCCCGGGGTGGCCGTGAGGCCCCGCCTCTTGCGGGGACGGGGCGGGGAAGGGGGCGGGGCTGCGCTCTCCCGTCCCCGCGCTCACTCGAGTCGCTGCTCCCACCCTCCCGTCCCTGCTCGGCCCTAGCCTTCCTTTGTCTTCCCGGCCCCAGGGACTCGCTGGCTCCGGGGGCCATATCCGCCCGGGAACGGGCCGCGGGGCTGGGGGTCGCCCCTCTCGGCCGCCCGGAGTCGTCCTCCTCTTCGGTCGGGTTGCCTTTCCGCCCATTAAATTCGGGCGGTTCTTTCCCTTTCTTAGCCTGGAACTACGAGAAGGAAGGGAAAGGCTGGAAAGTGTACGAATCTAGTCGCAGGGGCCTGGCGTGGCGCGACCCCCGCCTCGGGAAGCGCGCGTGGGTCGCCGGCCTCAGCCCCCGCCGCTCCCGCCGCGCGCCGCCCCGAGGCCGCTGTGGGGGGAAAGGCCCGGGTCGCGGCCCGAGCGGGCGCGGGGGAGGCGTCGGGGAGGCGCCGGGCCGCGACCCGGGCTCCGGGACCCGGCGGGCGTCCGCGCGCGCGAGGACCCGGGTTACTTCGCGCAGAGTTCTGCTGGGGAAGTAAATGTTCTGATGTCAACGGATGGAGTAGAAAGCGTCCTACGTCATTTTGCTAAAACCATACGCTCTATCTCCATTTCTTAATGTGAATGTGTTTATTTCCCAAATAAGCTTTTATTTCCCACCTGGCTTTAGGGATTGCAAAGTTATAGCTGTCATATTTAGAAAAAACGGGGTGTGCTTATTTTTTCATTCTCTTTCCTCCCCATCCATTGTCTGTTGATCTGAATATTTAACCGTCATTCGTTTACTGGGAATTCTGGGGTTGTTTTCCAAAACACAAGCAAATAAAAAAGGCAGAAGACTAATTCTCTAGCATTGGAGTGATGAAAATTCGTTTTAAAAATCTACAGTTTTTATTCACGTTCATTGGAGCACTTTCCATCACCGCGTCAGCTGTTCATACAGCTCGTTTGCGTGCAGCTTTATAGTCATTGACTCCCTCCGGTTCATGGTTGGTAAATTATGTTTAGAGGGGAAAAAAAAAAAGTAAATGAGAAATATTTACATCATATTATTTCCATTAAAACTATTTGCCAATATAATCAAAATCATTTCTGCCCAATAGAGAAATGGGACTACTTTTTTTTAATGCTAACGAACCATCATGAATGCTGTTTTAAATAACTAACGTAAGGGATAGCTAAACTGTCATTCATCTTCAGACTCATTTAGACTTTTTTATTTAAAGTTTATCTTACATTTCATACTTATGGTTCCTCTCCCCCCGCCCCCACCCCCTACCCCCAATTCCTTGTCTGTAAGGTGGCATCATGGCGACACTAGCAGGTTCATGCTTTCGGGAAGCATGGTTTTGGCCAGAGTCACCACATACAGCTGCGCAGGCTGGGCACTGCGCAACCACAGGTGGCACCAATCAATGGCCTGGGTTGCGCTTCAGAGAGCAGAGTGCCTCCAGGTAGTGGACGCAGTTACAGACCACGTTTGGGCACCTTGAACCAAACCCACTTGCAATGGTCTGATACGTAAGGGCTTGTTTCTCTCGCGTAATAAAAGCCGGGGTGGCGGGCCTAACCAGCACTGCAGAGCTTCTGCCTTTGGGACGGTGACAGAGTGCAGCAAAAGACTACGTTTAAAATGGCTGCCTGATCTAAATTGTGTTGATAAAATGATCCTGGACATTTTGACTTTATACAAATAGAACAAAATCTTTAGTAAAATTAATTAAATGTTTAATAAACATTAATTTTAAGATATTCTTTAAAGTCCGAACTGTTGTAATCAAATTATTTTGAAAATCAAAATTACCACGTTTTGACTTAGTAGTAGAAGAAAATATCATTAAAATGTTGACAAAAGTCTGTTCTAGCATACTTGCCAAAATAGCTCGGTAGTATTGGAAGTTAAACTTGTTTTTTTGGTTGTTTTTTTTTTACCTCTACATCAACCTCTTGTGGGGTATAAGGCTTTCGGTGTGCCAGTTATCTGTTGCTACGTCATATATCATAACCTAAAGCTTCGTGGCTTAAAACAAAACTGACATTATTTCTCACAATGTGGGGACTGACTGGGCGGCCCCAGATGGCCTCCCCTGGGTTCCCGCATGCACTGGCATTCAGCTGGCTTCCCTGGGGGAGAAAGGGTGGCTGCAGGGGAGAGATGTCTGTCTCTTCTGCCATAGCTTTTCACGGCAAGGTGGTCTCAGAACTCCAGGAGCACCCAAGCAGAATCTGAAAGCCTCTTGAAGCCTTGTTCTGGAATTCTCCCAGTGTCACTTCTGCCAAGTCTGTAGGTCAAAGCAGTTCACTAGGACGGGCCAGACTCAGGGGGCAAAATAAACTCCGCCTTTTGATGAAATGAGGTACGAAATATTATGGTTGTGTTTTTGAAGTACCACAAATGGAAACCTTTTAGGATTAGACACATAATTTAAACTTTCCACCAGGAAAAAAAAAAAAAATGCAAGCATATACAGACTGTGTTATTATAAAGGAATAATGCCCTTCTATGTCACAAAACTCCAGATTAAGAAACAGCTTCTCTTAAATTCAATGAGCTACTTAACATGAATAAATAGGAATACAGTCATATATATATATATATATATATACTAGGGGCCCGGTGCACAAAAATTTGTGCACTCAGGGTGGAGGGAGTCCCTCAGCCCGACCTGTGCCCTCTCACAGTCTGGGACCCCTCAGTGGATGTCCTATGATGGCCCCAGTCTGCCAGGCGCCTTCTGTGTGTGTGTGTGTGTGTGTGTATGTGTGTGTGTGGCCACTGGGGACCTGCCCCCAGCCGCATCAGAGGCTCGGAGCAGTCCTCCTGTGTGTGTCTACCTGCCGGGGGCCTGCCCCCAGGCACACCGTGGAGGCTTGGAGCAGGCAC